>JAPWTK010001067.1:0-92686 GCA_029963805.1 Aromia moschata | reverse complement strand
GGCCGCTCACTTTGTAAAAAATGCCAATAAATTTTTTTTCCTGTACTTCAAGAGTTGCTTAAGCAATGATATATTATTTGTATACCATTCATCTCAAATATCTGTGCAAAAAAATCATAAAAAAAGTATTTTTATTGGGGCATAAGCCGGGAATAAGCCCTTAATGAATTTTAAATTACGCGCTTGTCATTTGTTCTTATGCAGTTCACAGCAGATACGAAGTTGCCGCGTTATAATTCTTGACATTTGTCGACAGTTTGAAATTATCTGAACTTTACATTGGTTTGAATTAGGGTGTGTTTCTTTTTTTGTCTTTAAACTGTCATCGTGCATTGAAAAAATGTCCTTTTCAGAACGATCAAAGCGTTATAACCGTCAAAGTTTTGTTTGTAAAATGCCAAAACAATTAAACAACAGCTGCCAAGAGTTAATATCTTCGATACGCTATTTTGAACAAAATCGAGACAATAATGATCCATTGCTACCCGTAAAAACTATTAGAGATAGTCCGAGAGCCCAGTATTTTTTCTACCTTGAAGACCTACATGATTCTAATGTTTTATAATCCATCCGTTATGAAATCTTGTCCCCAAAATTACAACGGTGCCAGTGCAAATCCTGCCGAAAGCATTTTTTATCAATTGATAAATTGGCCCTTTTTTTCAAATATGTACCTTTTGTGACCTACACACTTCTAAAAGCACTAGACTGTTCATATGAATGCATAGAATGAGAAAAATTCACGGTGCCGGGTACCATTCTGCCTTACCTTTACCTACCTTTGCACCCTACACAAAAAAATCATTAACAAAAATCGTAGGCAGGGACCTAATGAATTGTAAACATCAACGGTGCCATTTGTCATATTGCCGGAAACCGTCGGCACAGTGGTTTTTTTCGGCGCGTGTTCCGACCAATTTTTTTATCGCCGTGCGTACACGATTGATTTCTTTTTGTTTTTGAATAAATCGAATCTTTTTATAGTCTCGCGTCATTATTTGACGCAATTACAATTTCAACAAATCTTGATTAACAATTTTTTCGAATTCAGTTTTCAAAATATTTACGTATTAGTTTGACTACTTCTTTTTCAATAGTATTACATATTAAAACATTTAATCATGAAAAATTTCAATTTTACACAGCAAATAAGTGGTTTTCACGAGTTTGAAAGTGTTAAAAAATTCAAAAGTAGAAAGAGTTGCCAAATCTGTCAATCCTGGATTGTGGTTTGTTTCTTTTGAAAACCCTAGCATATAATTTTCAACTGAGGCTCAACTTCACTGAGTTGACTTTCAGTGCAATTCCAATTTCGCTTTCAAAGCTAAAAAATCAAAAATATATATCGATTTACTTATATGTTAATAAAAACATGTTTCCCTTCACAGTTTTTCAACTTGTTTCATATATTAAATCGTACTTTAACAATGCCATTTCTGCTTCCGATATGTCATATTTATTTTTATTTTCATTTAATGACCAATAATTATAATAATTACCCGAAAACCTGGACGCAGAGAGCGACAATTCAGATGGTTCTGAAGACAGTTCTGATTCGGACTAGGATTTGATGTAGCATGAACCGATAGGTTGTTACCATCTATTATTTGATTGTACATATATAGATTCAAAATTAATTTTAATTATAATGTAAGAACGTAATTGTAATTTTATGGAATTAAACCTCATTCCGTATGAACGTTTGTAATGTAAATGTAAATAAATATTTTATTCGACTGCATTTTCATAATGACTTGCCACGCACCCCCACTTCTCTCCTTTCCTCAACCCTCATATAATCGACGCGTAGCAAGTAACTTCGCTGAAGTACAATTTTCAACTGACCTTGAGTTGAATCTCGGTTGAATCGCAGTTGAACTTCGGAAAAGAATTTTACAGTGTCTAACACGCAAAACTTACGTGTAAAACAAATATTTAATAATTCTCTTTCGATCTTCATCTTTATTTTTGAATAATTATTGGTCATTATATGAAACTAAAAATAAATATGACATATCGGAAGCAGAAATGGAATTGTGAAAGTACGATTTAATATATGAAACGAGTTGAAAAGCCGTGAAGGGAAACATGTTTTTTATTAACATATAAGGAAATCGATATGTATTTTTGTTTTTTTTTTTTTTTTTTAGCTTTGAAGGCGAAATTGGAATTGAACTGAAAGTCAACTCAGTGAAGTTGAATCGCGATTTATTGAAATTATAATTGCGTCAAATAATGACGCGAGACTATAAAAGATTCGATTTATTCAAAAACAAAAATAAATCAATCGCGTACAGAAGCACGGCGATAAAAATGGTCGGAACGAGCGCCGAAAAAACCACGTTGCCGACGGTTTCCGGCAACATGACAAATGGCACCGTTAGTTTTTACAATTCATTAGGTCCCTGCCTACGATTTTTTAAGGACTTTTTTGTGTAGGGTGCAAAAGATAGTTAACTACGTTTTGCCACCCCTTTATCGCCACGGTGCCTAGGTTTGCGGCAGAATGGTACCCGGCACCGTGATTTTTTCTTATTCTATGCATTCATATGAACACTCTAGTGCTTTTTAGAAGTGTGTAGGGTCACAAAAGGTACATATTTGAAAAAAAGGGCCAGTTATTAATTAATAAAAAAATGATTTCGGCAGGATTTGCACTGGCAAAGTTGTCATTTTGGGGACAGGTTTTCATGACGGATGGATTATAACACATTAGAATCGTGTAGGTCTTCGAGGTAGAAAAAAATTACTGGACTCTCGGACTAAAGAGGTAACGTAAATATAAAATTAAAATATTTAGTAAAAACTACAGTCCAATATATTGTTTTACCATGTAGCAGCAACCCTAAACTTGGATGTTTCTACGGTTAGTTCTAAACTGCTCGTCAAAATTGGCGTGACACTTTTTAGATTAGCGCCATTTGCGTTCTATTCGAGTTAGGAACTTGCGGTTTCTAATTTTCAGTAGCCTATAGGGTTGGTTTGAATGTCCTGAAGGCGCTACGTTCTTACTTAAACGGTTCTCCGTCCACGCTCCAAAAATCAACCCAATGTCGAAATTTGAATTCGCAAGATTTTGACGGCAATTTCAGAGACATACAGGATGGACCAAGAAGGACGCTGTCGGGTCAAAACTCCATCCCTACACACACTAAGACCTCCTCAATAAGTTCTGCGTATTTGATCGCTGTCCCATTTGTTAAACCTATTTCCAGAACCCCTAAACCATCCCTTTGCATTTACTCAAAGTTTTGCGCAATTTAACCTCCCTTGGACGAATCCATTGAACTTAATGCTGCCTAATAAATTGGTGTGGGGTGCCACAACTCGTTTTCATCCTTTGATAACCCAAGCACCCCTGCAAGTCACACCCGCACCGACCCCCTCTGGTTCCACCCCATAGAAGACTGCGTGAGATGTATTTTTGTCTCGAATTCATGTCATGGCATTACATGAAGACTCTAGAAGTTGACGTAATCCACTGTAGACGGCCGATTGACCACCAAATGTGATATTTCATCTCCAACCCACCCCTGAAAATTTGCCTCGTTGAGGCGCACAAGTCTTGATGCGTGGACTAACTCTGAAAGCCTTACTGAGGATGCTTCAACCTCGGCCCACCTCGAATCTTGCGTATCCTTCAAATCCGCTTTTGCGTTCCATCGTCCTCTCTTTTTTGACTCCCTCAAAAAAAAATGTTGGGTGGGACAGCGTTCTTCTTAGTCGATCCTGTAAGTCTCTGAAATTGCCGTCAAAATCTTGCGAATTCAAATTTCGACATGGGGTTGCTTGTTGGGGGTGTGGATGGCTAACTGTTTAAGTCACAGCGAGCGACTTCGAGGCATTAAACCAACCCTATAGGCTACCGAAAATTAAAAACCGCAAATCTCTAACTAGAATAGGACGCAAATAGCGCTTAATCTAAAAAGTGTCGAATGCGAATTTTGACGACGAGTTTATTTCACAAAAAGTAAAAAAACAATGAAGTTTTAAAATCGCCTACAAAGCGAAATCCTACCAAGAGGGTTAGAAATATTGTAGCATTGGATACAAGTGCTATTCGTAACATCATAACATAGTATAAAACAAAGTCGCTTCCCGCTGTCTGTCCCTATCTATCTATCTACTACCTATGTATGCTTAGATCTTTAAAACTACGCAACGGATTTTGATGCGTTTTTTTTAATAGATATAGTGATTCAGGAGGAAGGTTTATACACGGTGGAGACTTTAACTGGAATGTATTCGCTAGCGGGGTGGTTAATGATTTTTCAAAAAATTCCCGAGACACGTCAACTTTTAAATGTATTTACCTACATTTTGCAAGTAATATGAAAAATATAGCCCTTCAGGGGTGGCTGAAACCACCCTCGACATGATTTTTTCAAATGCAACCCTATGGCTTGTGACCCCTCATTGTAACGCTGGTGGAAAGAGGAATCCAACGCACTGATCAAATTTTAATTTTTAGTATGTTTGTAGGGTTGCATACAATTAAAACAATTTAAAAATTAAATTTATTTTCAACGTAACAATTGTTCAAAATGTGCACCATTCACTTGTTGGCAGCATCCCAGTCTGTGGTAGGTTTCGTCCCTTACATTATGCAACATTTGCGGTGTTATTTTTCCGATTTCCTCTCTTATCCTTTCCTGCAGATCTGCTATGTTGTTGGGTTTCTGAATGTAAACCCTACTTTTAAGATGTCCCCACAAAAAGAAATCCAGTGGTGTAAGATCTGGAGATCTTTCTGGCCACTCAATATTACCTCGCCTCCCCATCCACCTACCGGGAAAAATTCTGTCCAGATACTGACGAACAATGGCAGCATAGTGTGGTGGGGCCCCATCTTGCTGAAACCATAACCTCTCGTCGGTCAAGTTAGGGTTTAAGGGGTTTGGAAATAAATGACATAGCACTGGCATTAGTTCGTACTGGAGTAAACGCAAGTATCTTGCTCCATTAAGAGTGTCATCAAAGAAAAATGGTCCTACAATTCTATCTTGTATTATTCCGGCCCACACATTAGTTTTCTGTGGGCGCTGAGTATGAAGTTCCCTCATCCAATGGGGGTTCTCTTCAGCCCAGTAACGACAATTTTGGCGATTTACGTGCCTATTTAATGTAAAAGTAGCCTCGTCAGAGAAAACTATCCACTCTAAAGATAACTGGTTTTGATCAATACAAGTCATCAATATATCGCAAAATTCCACTCGTCGATCTGGATCATCTTCAAGTAGCTCTTGAACAGCTTGCATTTTATATGGGCGTTTTTTCTCATATTGAAGTATTTTTAAAACTGTTATTTTAAGATTACTATCACGGGCCAGTTGACGGGCTGGAGTAATTGGATTTTCTTCTAGAGCAAGCAACAAATTCAACTTCGTGTCGTCATCAACAACAGCCTGCCTCTTACTCGGTACTTTCCTGACATGACCCATCTCTCGATATTGTGCCTCAATTTTACTAATGGTACCTTGATTTAGTGGTGGCAAGTCAGGATGTGTTTCTCGAAACAAGCGAACAACTTCGCATTGAGTTCGCGTCCTATCACCATATCCAATCATCATCAAAATTTCGATTTTTAGTTATTCAGTTAAACAAGACATTTTCACCAATTTGAAATAACACTTCGTTTCAAACTCTGAATACAGCATACGAACTAAATTACTCTTTGCGGCCGTGTAAAAACACTAGCAAAAAATAACAAATATCAGTTGTGGCAAAAAATTGCTTGGAATTTTTTGTGGGGACATATGAAAAGTAAGGTTTACATTCCAAAACTAAACAACACACATTTTGAGTACGAAATTGTTGCGTTAAAAATAAATTAAACTATAAAATTACGTTTTAATTGTATGCAACCCTACAAACATACTAAAATTTAAAATTTGATTAGTGCGTTGGATTCCTCTTTCCACCAGCTTTACAATGAGGGGTCACAAGCCATAGGGTTGCATTTGAAAAAATCATGTCGAGGGTGGTTTCAGCCACCCCTGAAGGACTATATTTTTCATATTACTTGCAAAATGTAGGTAAATACATTTAAAAGTTGACGTGTCTCGGGAATTTTTTTGAAAATCATTCACCACCCCGCTAGCGAATATATTCCAGTTAAAGTCTCCACCGTGTATGTATAATACATGCATAATATATTAGAGAAACACTGATAATTTTAGAGGTTTCTAATGCCATGTCGTAAATAAACACATATTTTTGCGCTTACATTGCAAACGCTGGCTGAACCCTACGAGATAGATCAAAATAATGTACTACAGTATTGTACACCTTAAAAAGGTCTACAAAAAGTCCGCGATGGTATATGTCTATCTCTTAGGGATAACCCACAATAACCATTTTTTATATTTCCGTGCGAAGCCGAGGCGGGTCGCTAGTGTATAATAATTGATATTTATGTTCAAAAAATTATACTGTACTTTTGTAACCGAATGATGTTTGTGAGATTTTTATTTTTTTATATCTCTTAAAAATTTCAAAACTTCCTTATGTCTTTTTCTACCAATGCCTCCTTCCATTAAAAAACATATTTACTAATTTATCCATATTAACTTTTTTTGTCCTTACATATTTATGCACCAACGTATTTAATGAATTAACAAACTTTTAAAATTATTTCATATATTTTTAATATTGAAAAAATAATTTATTTAACAATAAACAAACAAAAGATCCATCCATACAATGAATTATATAACATTTATAACAACCTGCATCGGTTTGTATTTTGTATGAAGTATATGTATAAACCTTTGCCCAATATTTAGTCATCTCGTAATATTTCTCTCCGAAATTAAGGCGTCCACGAGTGTAAAAGTTTGCACAGGCGAGACTTCTGAAGTTTGAAATTAAACATTTTGCTCCGTTAGCTACAACATGTGTCAGACGCAATGTGGAAGAATATTGGATTTCTTTCAATAGTTTCATAAGCTTCAATTCGATATGGTTAGTTGTACATTTGTATGTACATTTTACATCAACATTTGGATTAATTTCTAGAATATAAGTTGTAAATGTACACTCCACGACGCTGGATTATGAACTCACAAAGAATAGAAAAATAAACCCGAAAGAAATTACCATAGCAAACATATATTTATCCATAATCTTCATATCTTCATGTCATCATACAAAATAAAAACCGATGTACGTCATCAAACACGTGTTTAAATTTTACAACACATAGTCGAAGCTGCGTAGATTATTTTTAAAAATAATTAGTTGCAGCACTTTCTCAACGTTATAATTAGGAGTAAAATCATACGAATCGAATGAAAATGTTTTGGACAAAATCCGATTGTAGGATCATTTTTCGACTTTTAGGCACGAAAAAAATGTTATGTAAAAAATATATCACGTTATAGCGTTTGAAAAGACGAATAAAGTGGTTTTTGCATCGTTAAAATCGGTTGATAACTGTTTGCACAAAAAAAATAAAAAAACCGCGAAATATAGCGATTTTTCGATGTTCAATTACTCGGTCTGTAATTAAACTCGAAAAGTAGGGCTTTCCAACACCTATCTACAATTAAATTTTTTGTCAAAAAATATTCATAACTTTTCGCGCAAATTGCGAAAAAGTAAAAACAGGTATTTTAGTAAAACGGCCCCTATTTCCACAATAATTATTGTCGTAGAGCAATTTTGCAAAAGCTACGTGTTCTTGAAGACTTCCTCTACAACTATATCAAATTTGAAGTCGATCCGATAATAATAAGTACCTCAAAAGCGCGTCTGAAAAACGTGCAATTTTAGAGAACGACTTCAAATTTGATATGATTGTAGAGGAAGTCTGCAAGAACACGTAGCTTTTTGCAGAATTGCTCTACGACAATTGTTGTGGAAATAGGGGCCGTTTTACTAAAGTGCCTGTTTTTACTTTTTCGCAATTTGTGCGAAAACTTATGAATATTTTTTGACAAAAATTTAACTGTAGATAGGTGTTGGACAACCCTACAATTTGAGCCCTTATTATCCTAGAAGACATTTCTAGGATAATTACAGACCGAGTAATTGAACATCGAAAAATAGCTAATTTTCGCGGTTTTTATTTTTTTGTGCAAACAGTTATCAACCGATTTTAATGATCCAAAATCATTTTGTTCGTCTTTTTCAAGCGCTATAACGCGATATTTTTTTGTTTTTTACTCAACATTTTTTTTTTCGTGCTTAAAAGTCGAAAAAACCTTTTTTCGCAACTTTTTGCAATTTTTTCGCAATGATCCTACAACCGGATTTTGTCCAAAACATTTTCATTCGATTCGTACGATTTTTCTCCTAATTATCACGTTGAGAAAGTGCCGCAACTAATTATTTTAAAAATCATTATTTTTTGCTACCTTGCCTGGACTAACACTGAAGCCAGCGAGATTGTTATATGTATGTACGATATTTCACTATTTAGAAATAATTTTGACTAGCATATAGATGGATTCTTTGTTTGTTTATTGTAAAATAACTTATTTTTAATTTAAAAAAAATTATATATTTCAAAAGACATTGGTTGGTGCATAAATATGCAAGTACAAAAAAGAGCAGAAAAAATTGCTAATAAGAGTTAATAAAGACGTTTTTTTTTTTAATAGGAGGAAAAATTAGTAGAAAAAGGCACACGGAAGTTTTGAAATGAAAAATATACAGGGTGAGTATATTGAATAAAGAATGGACCAACACTAAACTGGAGCATCTAGACGTCCAAATATTATGATTGAGCTCAACATGCCTTACACCAATGTCGCTACTTTAGGAAATATGTGTGTTCAAAGTTTTAGTTTTATTCTGAAATTTATCCATAATTGAGAAAATTTTGATAGCATAAATCGGAAGTTTTATGTTTCTATATTTTTATATGGTGTGAGAATTACGAATGTTGAGCTTATATTGACGTTGCTTCTAGAGGTAAACTTTCGTATTTAGGTAAATTAAAACACATCTTTTATTTTATCTGTTGAGCTAAGCGTAAAGCATTTTATTTTTTTTTTATTCTTAAAAGATAAAAAGGTACGGAGAAGTAATCAAAGTAACAGTAAATAACAATAACAATTATTGGTAACAGTGGTAATGACAAACTCCAAATCAAATGTTGGAAGTGTCCACCACTTACCTCTATATATTTTAATATATAGGGGTGAGAGAGGTACATTGATACACGAGGCGCATTGATAAGCATTTAAAATTTCGCGGCAGAAAAAGTCCATTTGTTTCAATCTATTACCTCAAAGATGGCACTAGTGTGGGCTACTGGTCATAAAAATTTAGTAACGGAAAAACGAGTGAGAGTAAAGTTACATGTGTTTAGTTTATTTTAGCGCAAGAAAGTTATTTTTAATGCCTTTTACATGTGTGTGTTTTTACCAACGTGGTAGCAATAGAGTGCTGCTTGTGTCACCATTCCTAAACATAAGTATTATTTAAACATTGTTTGCAACCAAGTGTATGCACTGTAAGGTTAAATATGTCACTAGTGATTATTTCTGTCAGAGTGCATTTAGGGTACATTGATATATATGTATGAGAGGTACATTGATGCAGTGTATCAATGTGCCTCTACAGTGTATAATGTACCTCTGCAATTTACAAATGTACTATTTTATTCGTATAAACAAGATTCAGTAAGTTATACGAAGACATGTTACTCGTTTCAGGTTAATAAAAATGGTACGTACTTATCACAAAGAGCATTCATTGACGAAATAGCTATAAAGACTGCAATAACCGATGTTATTAAAAATCACAAATCAATTAGAGTTTCAGCTGCTGATCATGGTTTAAAACCCTACACTTCAACATAGAATCGATAAGTATAGAAAAAAATCATAAAAATGAGAATCCAGAGGTTTCAGATGAATCTGGGCACGAAGAAGAAGCTGCGGGCGGAAACCAAATCAGAATATATCACTCTAAATATACAAGTTATACAAATAACTAGGTAGAGGTGAGAAAGTCTCGTATTTACACCACAACACCAGAAAAAGCACGATTAGAGGACATCGCTAAGAAAAGAAATATGAAAAAAATTAAGCAAGTAAACAAGAAGGTGAAATTTAATATTAAAGAAACGGTCCGAAATGTTCCAAGTTCATCCGAAAGTGACAGTGAAGTGGAAATGAGCTTATCTGATTCAATTGACAATGTCAGTGATGAAGAACTACAATTGTTGTGTGATGATGAATTAAATGTAGGCGATTTTGTTGTCGTCAAGTTTTTAACAAGGAAAACAGCCGTCCACTTTGTTGTGACAAATTGTCACGATTTATAATGACCATGAAATAGAGGTCAATTTTTTACGGAAAAGAAAAACTGGCATAAGACTTTTGTTTTTCCTAACGTTCAGAACATCAGTTTAGTGCTTCGAGGAGATGTCGTATTCAAACTGCCCAAATCCATTGCTGCTGGTGGTACACTTCGCTAAAATAGATCTTTTTATTTTCCAGCAGTTCCTAATCTTATAAATCAGTAAATATTGTACTACAATATTACTTTTTCTCTAGTGCATTGTATGTGTATCAATGTTCCCTAGCACTGTATCAATTTACCCCACCAGAGAGGTAGTTTGATGCAAATGTAGACATTAAAAAAAGTTGCAAAAACTCCAAACTTGTTTTTATTTTCCCTTTAAATAGAGTATCATATGAAAGACAAATACATAGCCTGTAAGCCTAAAATAAGAAGATGGCGACAAGTATTTTGTATTGGACAAAATCATAATCACGACATAAATTGTTTCATTGTGCCTCCTCTCCCCTACCTTCTTAAATGTATTTGTTAAACAAAATTTGCCTGTTATTTTTAAACCTGTTCACGTATTCTCTGTATTCTCTGCGACAACTCCTGAATATAATTAAATTCTTCCTGATAAGCTAAATCCTTCAAATTTCATCATACAGAGAAGTCCAGAGGGTTTAGGTCTGGACTTCTCGGTGGCCAAATATATTCACTTCCACGGCAAATCCACTGATGAGGCAGATACTTATGTAAATATTGGCGTACTGACAAGGCAAAATGTGGTGGGCTCCGTGCATAAATCACATGTTTTCTCTTACCAAAGATCTTTTCTAAAACCACATCTTTTCTAGTACTGAGGAGTTAGATTGGGTGGCAATTCAAAAGGTCCAATGACAAAATTAGAAATTACACCACACAAAATGTTCATTTAAGCTCATGCTGAAAATGTTTTTCCTTTTACAGCATGTGGATTCTCGGAATCCCAAATCCAAATGATTGTCCCTCGAATTAAAAACTCTCCGTCAAGTAAATGTTACCTCATCGGTAAATAAAATCTAATTAAGAAAATCTGGGTTTTCGCTTTGCATATTTTATAGAAACTGAGCAAATTGTGGGTGAGCTGGTAAATTTTGAGGCAGTAACTGCTGAACCGGAGTATAATGATATAGATGGAGCATTTCTTTTTTCAAAATTCTACAAATGGACGATTGGCTTAGCCCCCGTTGCCGCACTTAACCGACAAGTAGTCAGACCTGGATTTTCCGAAACACGAATTAAAATTTCATCTTCATCCACTGTTCTAGTTTTCGTAGTACCATGGTTACTTTTTGGGCGAAGAGCAATTAAGCTTTTTATATTCTTAGGGAGCACAAAAAATGGTCCAGAGGACAAGAAGGCAAAAGGAGATTAAAAAAGGAAGGCAAGTAAGAGAAAAAGAAGTTAAGACGGACAAAATACAGTTAAGGACGACAAGGAGAATAAAATGAACATAAGGAGAACAAAAGGAAATGAAGGGGAACTTATGGAAGTTAATGAGGGTGCTTCAAAAGGACGTCAAGGTGAAGAAAAAAATTACGGAAGACAACGATATATGTATGGGAGCACAAGACTATTTCATCGTCAAGGGCGCTAAAACCAAAAAATAGAGAGACGTTAAGGCAGTCCAATAGTAGTCCAAGAATTATAAGCAAAAATTCACTGCAACCTCGAAAAAAATCGTGTAGTCGTGAAATTTACAGGTTTTGTTCAGAATTTTGTGCTCTTTTCAAAAATGTTAGTTCCAGAAAAATCCCATGGTAGGCTTTTTGTATAGTGCTGCAAAAAAACTCAAAATTTCGAAATTTTCAAAATTCTATGACTTTATGCGTTATTTTCTAGTATGATGCAACAAATTGGATTAGTTTGAGTACAGAATAGTCTAAAATTAGTAACCAAACAGTTTTGTATGAAAAATTGCAGTTCCGACTAGAGCTGTCAACGTTATTTTTCATACTTACAGCCATTTTTTGTGCTGCCCGATCGTGTGCGTTTCCTCTGACTTTGATAGCTACTAGGCGTCATTGTTACGCAAAAATAGAACGCTATGGATGAAAAAGAGGACTTTAAGCTAATAAATATAGTGCTGTCAAAGAAAATTCGAATCCCTTGAACATAGATCTGTAAAGATTTTCGTATTTCTTTTCATTACAAACGACCGCTTTCACTGTGTTCCACGTGCTACTCTATGTATTTTATTCTATTTTTGCTTGGTAGAAGTGTTGACCAGTTGTGAGTTTAACGCGGCATAGTGCTGGTGACATCGCAAACTCGGTAATACTATTATTAATTTCCAAGAGAATTTTTTTTTTGTTTTTTTTTTGACGTGGAAATGGAGCATTGCTTATTGTGTGCACTTGTTGGTGATGGGTTACCTCCTGGGGATAAGTCAAGTGTTGTTGTCGAAAGTGGCTTATCGACTATCAAGAAAGTGAGTGTTCTGAAGAACGACGGGCTTTGCGATCGTCTTAAGGATACCTCTAAACTTCAGGTCCATGTGGTTTGCCGCAAGAAGTACACACATCATGTAGACTTGGTGAGTACTGCGTACGAATTAACCAGTCGCATGTGAAACGCTAGTCTTTTTCTCTACATGAATGTTACTTTCAATAATGTTAGGTTATGGTTGGACATGCCTTCCCTCTGCAACGCGTTCCTTAAGTTTTCTTTCTCCTTTTTGTATTTCAGAAAAATGAGAACAAGGAAACTTGTTTGAAAGCAGTAAAGAGACGGTCGTCAGAGCCGATTTTCAATTTCACTGGTGACTGTTTGTACTGTGGGAAGTCAGCAAAAACTGATGATGATCCAAAAACTAGACTCTACCACCGCACTGTTGTTCGTCTTGTGAAGGGCAAGGAAACTGCAAAGACGATCTTAAAGAGAGCAAATGAGAGAAAAGACGAGCGAGCTATAGCAGTCAAGGCTAGAATAAACAGTGTTCATTGTATAGTTACTGAAAAGGCCAGGTACCATGATGAATGTCAGACAGCGTTTTTCCTAGTAGAGACTCCTAAAAGTGCGCCACGTGGGCGGCCAAGAGATGAGAGCAAAAAATCTGCGTTTGAAAAGCTATGTTCCGACCTGGATATGGAGGAGGAGTGTCAGTTTTCCATTAGTGAACTTGTAAGACGACTAATTGAATCAGGTGGTAAGTGTCATATGATTTTAATTTCGCATGCGTTTAGAAGTTTAGAGGTATCCTTAAGACGATTGCAAAGCCCATCGTTCTTCAGAACACTCACTTTCTTGATAGTCGATAAGCCACTTTCGACAACAACACTTGACTTATCCGCAGGAGGTAACCCATCACCAACAAGTGCACACAATAAGCAATGCTCCATTTCCACGTCAAAAAAAAATCATCTTGGAAATTAATAATATTATGACCGAGTTTGCGATGTCAACAGCACTATGCCGCGTTAAACTCACAACTGGCCAACACTTCAAACAAGCAAAAATAGAATAAAACACATAGAGTAGCACATGCAACACAGTGAAAGCGGTCATTTGTAATGGAAGAAATACGAAATTCTTTACAGCTCTATGTTCAAGGGATTCGAATTTTCTTTGACAGCACTATATTCATTAGCTTAAAGTCCTCTTTTTCAGCCATAGCGTTCTATTTGTGTAGCGTTCTACGTGTTTAACAATGACGCCTAGTAGCTATCAAAGTCAGCGGAAACGCACACGATCGGGCAGCACAAAAAATGGCTGTAAGTATGAAAAATAACGTTGACAGCTCTAGTCGGAACTGCAACTTTCAAATTTTTCATACAAAACTGTTTGGTTACTAACTTAAGACTATTCTGTTCTCAAGCTAATCCAATTTGTTGCATCATACTAGAAAATAGCGCGTAGTCATAAAATTTTGAAAATTTCGAAATTTTGAGTTTTGGCAGCACTATACAAAAAGCCTACCATGGGATTTTTCTGGAACCGACATTTTTGAAAAGAGCACAAAATTCTGAACAAAACCTGTAAATTTCACGACTACACGATTTTTTTTGAGGTCAAAACCTAAAATTCTTGTACTATAGTGAGAGGTGAAAGTAGTCGAAAAAGACAAATAGGTCAAATTAGAATCAAACAATGATAGGTCACGGATGTTAAGGAGAGTAAAAGGATTAAATGTTAGAGGTTAAGATACTAAAAAAAATGTCTAAATAATTTAAATGTCAGTGTATTTAATCTCAACATAAAAAAAAACACAATAAAAAAATAATTTGTCATATTTTACTTCAACATTGACATACTGGAATGGAAGTATAGTATTCATGAAAGATTAAAAAAATATATTGACAAAATAGGCCTAAAATGTTCTGAAACGTCAAGATTGTAAGTTTAAGCGATAACAAATTTTCTGTCGGTCGGTCGGTCGGTCGGTCTCTCTGTCTGTTGACCTTTGTTGTGATAACTCGCCCCCTTGGAGTACAGTGGGGGGAACTAAAAATAAAATATAACTATATTTATAACTCTTAGGGATAAGTTGTTTTAATAACTTTTGTTTATTTCATAGTGTTCGTGAGTTTTTCAACGAATCTACATCGTGGCTGGTTGTGCCCAAAGTTAAAAAAAATTGTTTTCATTTCATAGGAATTACGTTAGTCCATACCGGGAACTGTACGGCAGAGATCCGAGCCCTAATCATCACTAATAATCTGCTCAGTTCTTGGCAATAGAAATTTACTATTTTACTAATTATTTAATCTCATAAGAAATATACTAATTGTAAACCAATCAGTATAATATTTCTTCGTCGTCTGTATTCCATACTTGGCACGTAGTGCCGTCAGGGTCTACCCCTTTCGATAGTGTTAGTGCCCTGCCTTCGTAATTAAGTGTCGCTACGCGGAGTGTATGCTGCCCACGCTAGACTATCATTACAGCGCCCTGACTTGTTTTGATAAATTATGAAGCTGTCACCTTCAGCGGCACTATGTATTTGAATATCCAACTGTCTAGACGTAAAAGATAATGAACTATCCACAAGAAGGGACACAAAGAACGGTGTCGGTTTCCGCTCGGCAGTCAGAATGTGAATTTATCGAAAAACGTTTTTAGTTATGTGTTACGAGGTGTGTAAATTAAGTATTGAGACTGCATTTTTAAATTTATTTGTTCGATAGGTATTGTCTCCTTCAAAATAACTTCCTTGGGAAGCAACACAGCGCTGGAGACGGTTCTTCCGTTCCTCATAGCAGTGCTGGACAGCTGGTCGGTTATAGCCGTTTGAATGTTTTCTATGGCCCCAAAATGACGTCCCTTGAGGTGATTTTTCAATCTCTGGAAGAGAAAAAGGTCACAAGGACTCAAGTCAGGCGAATAAAGAGGCTGAGGAGCCACAGGAATGTTTTTACTGTCTAAATACTTGTTTACTGAAATGGCTGTGTGACAAGGCGCATTGCCGTGATGTAACACCCAGTTGTTCTTGATGTTTGTCCCAGTTGTCTCACAGGCATGACCCTTTTCCGTCAAGTTTTTCAAGAATGTAAAAGTGTCGATTTACTGTTTGGACAATTCTTTGTGGACAATTCTTCTGTCTATCAAAAAGCAAATCAGCATGCATTTGATCTTCGACATGCTCATTCTTGCTTTTTTGGGCCTTGGAAAGCTTGAAGTGTCCTTCCGGGTTGTACTCAAACACCCAAGTCTCATCACACGTTCCATAAAATGGGGACAATGTTCAATCTTTCCAAAATGGCAAGACACCTTTCTCTCCTAATGTCCTTGAAGGTTTTTTGGAACCATTTTTGGACAGATTTTTCTCATCCCCAATTCGTTAGTCAAAATCTGATGAACAGTGGTGTGATTCAAATTTAACTCCTCCCCGATCATTCTTGTCATCAACCGACGATCTGAACGGACAAGATCCCGTATTCTATCGACATTTTCATCGGTTCTTGAAGATGAAGGCCTCCCGCTGCGTGGTTAATCTTCTCCCTTCCTTCTGAGAATGCTTTAAACCATCGAAAAGGTGGGCTTTTGAAAAAAACACTGTCTCCGTAGGCGTGTTGAAGTTTTGCAAAAACATCCGTTGCGCTGTATCCAAGTCTGAAGCAATACCTGGTAGCACACCGTTGCTCAAAATTAGTCACTCATTTTTAAAACTGACTAGAAAAAACCGGTTCACTAAAGCAGTCACAAAGAACAAAAATGACTCTAACAAGTTCAAACTTGTACTAAAGGTGCATTACACCTTAACCTACCGCCCTTCCAAGTCCCATCTCCGCAGTATTGCTAGATCGGCCGCTACGTTGCCAGTCTCACTACTTCATTTACACACCTCGTATATATATATATGTAGGTCCCATGTTGCACCGACCTCGATGGCGCACCACAGATGAGATAAGATCACGCCCTTAATAGGCTCCATTATTATCGGGAAAGTGCAGACGCCAGCACCAAATAACCGACCGACGTCGGTTTCCTTTTTTAACAGTCATGCTAGATAATAAACGTCTTAGAATGTATTATACACGTTTATTAATAGCCGGCCTGTATTTTCGAAAGTTACCTGCTAGATAGCGGATGCTGTTCGTGATTAATAGGGTCGGCCGACCGTGCCGCAAATCAGTGGCGCGCGGCGGGCGGGTCATTGACTTGACGTATCGTCGTTGTCGATTAATAATAAAATATCACACATTTATTTTACGATGGTGGGACCGCAATGTGTAGAGTCTGTAAGGAAAAACTGTTGTGTAGGGACAAACGCGACTGTAGCCGTCACATAAATGATGTGAAACATAAGAATAAAAAAGAAGGTATGCCTTGATAACTCAGTTGTAACGTTCAATATTTATTTTATGCAACACCCTGTATAATAATTATCCTAATACGTTTATTTTGTCACTTTAATAATAAAATATCCAGGCTTTGAATATATCGGCAGTGTAATATTCTTAAAAGATATATTTTTGAGATTTTCTTGCATCTCCATCTCCTTGTTGTATGTGAACGCCCCTCCGGAAATGAATAATAATTTCGATGTATATTTCGTTATTTGTTTATTTGTTTATTTCGTTATGTAGCACTTCAATCCATCAGCTGACTGTCCATTTTGAATTTGTTCGGCCGTCGTCTTCAGCAGGAACGGACAGCGAATATCATGCGCGCACAGCGTTGCCGCATCGTGCCGAGCAAATTTTCCCTTGGTTTCTGTGTGGAATTCACTAAAAAGTTACCGTTATGCAATGTTTAACTTGGTTGACACTTGTGAACGACCATGTAATCACGTTGTATCCAAAAGTGTCTCGATTTTTGTCTATTTAGTCGTTAATGTGAACTTCCTTTATGACGTATGTTAAGCTAGGACCAATAGGAGATACGGATGTTTTTTTGCAGGAATTGACAGCCTGCGCTAGAGTTTACTTTTAAGAAGCACCTTCTCTGGTGTGGTCGCCGGCAAAGGCGGTGTGTGAGTGATGGTTTCGAAAATCGTTGGTTGTAATAACCATATTTAATTAGGATTATTCTTCGTAACCACCAATTTGCTATTCTGGTTCCATTAGACGTTTTGGTTGTCGTATTTTTGTGGATTGGGCCTGAATTTGTATCTCTTAGGAGGATTTGGTACTCACGTCATACCGTCCATTACGATTCCTGTTTTCGACCACATCTTCTTGGTCTCCCCATCTGTTATCTCACGGTAATTCACTATCTAAAATATTTGTGTAACCATCTATTGTGTAATAGTGCTAATATAGTGATTTTCTTGTGCTCAGTTACAACAACGGTGATAATCTCTAAACTTTCATCACCTCAAGGCTGATCAAGAGGAAACGCAATATTTAGGAACCCCTGTGATTAAGAGTAAGCCCATTATTATTATATTTCCTTTTTATGATACAGTTCTGCAATACTTTCGAGTTTTCATAATTTATTATAGTTTCTTGGCATATCGTCGATTTGCGATGTTGCCACGTAGAGAAATTCTTCCTGGTATATTCGGAAAAAACGATCATATTTTAATTTCAATGCAATTAACAATATTTATTAGTCATTTAGCAACGAACTTGTTATAATGTACACGTTTGGCCATATTTTGTCAAAATTATGGCAATAAATGATATTTTTGTAAATACCTAATATTTCAAGTCTGGTAGTGGGTAAGTTTTTGTAATTTAGTATTATTATTTCTTTATTAATTTAAGCCAATAGAAGACTTATTGAAAGTTTCAGCTTACGAATAGTATTTTTTTTTGTTCAAGTCTAAGGTAGCCTTTCTTCTTTTGACTTACAGAAAAAACCATTCTATATTTATTTCATTTCGCCTGTTGATAATCTGTTTTATCAGTTTATTTATAAATAAAGGTCACTTCGACAAATAATTGAATTAAAATTATTTAGTAAACATTGTATTTTACAGTAATAGATCGGCTAATTGCATTTATTCTATGATTTGTTGCTTATGTACTTTGTTTAATAAAATACTAATGCATTTTGGTAGTTTTAGGGTTTTAGTACCAACTCAAGGTCCAGTCTTAGTGCCGGTTCCAGTTTTTAGTATCAGCTCTAGCTCCAGTTTTGCTACCAGCTGTGGTTCCAGTTTTAGTACCAGTCCCAATTCCCGTTTTGGTACCAGCTTTAGTGGCAGGTCAAGTCCCAGTTTGGAGTTTACTTCAAGATTGCACTCCTAGTTCCAGTTCTAGTACCATAGTAGCAGTAGATCTATTTGGGAAACTTCACCCCTGTTGGTTGAAGAGCCGTTGCTGAGACCTCTGGACCGTCCTCAGGATTCACGCAAGTGCTAAACTGAATATTTGGCTTACGATATATATTTTGCTAAATTTTACTTTGTTTAATGCTTAGACACCCTGCTAAATCTTAGCAAGCTTAAGCTGCTTGTTAATCTTATTTGCTATTTTTGTTTTGTATTCAACCTTAGGCAGCTTACAAACTTGGTAGAGCCACGTCCAGGCTCTATAAATGCTAATATTATTCAAGCTTACACTGCCTGCCATTTTTTTTATGCCGTGCCGCAGCTTAAATTTGTAAATTTTGTGTATAATTTTGGGGGATTTAGTATAATACAAGTACTTTTTTTATTTATTCATTTTGATTGCGTATTAAACTGTATCCTGCAACCAGAAACTAAGGTACTTACTTCCAGTATATTTCTTTTTGCATACATTATACGACACTTGCTTGCTGAAATGCTTATGAAAAACTATATGTATGCGCCTGAGCTCAAGCGACGCTTTTAACATTAAGCTGCATTTTAACTTGCGTTTTATTTGATATTTGTTTTGCATTGCACTTTATTGACTTCTGCTTTTGATTCTTGCACTATTTTATGATTACGCACTAAGTATTTTTTTCCTGACATTGAAGGTTGCGGATAGAGCTTGCTTATTTCCGTTGCATATGATACACTGGATATATTTATATAAAAATCATATATCTTTTTTTTGCGCAATATTTGTGTTTCAGGTGATATATATTTTTTTATTTAGTATTGTATTGTAAATTACCTCTAATCTATTTGACAATTTTCGAGGGTTAACTTATATAGTGTAGGTATCTTTGTGGCTAGTCGATAAATTGTCTGGCGTCCTCTTAACATAATTTTGAACCTCCCTTTTCTTCTGTTAACTATTTCTGGTAATACTCTCCCCTGCCCTGAGGTCAGACGGTCAATCAACATTATTACATCGAGGTTCTGACGGCCCTTCGTGAGCATGTGAGAAGACGAAGACCCGATTTGTGGAAGACCAAATCATAGAAGATTCACCAATACAATGCACCGGCCCATTCTGCTTTGTTTTTTGCAAAATACGGCATTACTGTGTTGGAACATTCACCACCACCATACTACCATGTGTGTGACTTTTTTTATTTTCCAAGGTCAAATCGGCGGTCAAGGGGACAAGATTCGAAAGTGTGGAAGCGGTTGAAGCAAAAGCGACGGAGGTTCTGAACCAGGTGACAGAAGCGGACTTCCAGCACTGCTTTCAACAATGGAAAAGTCGTATGTAGCGATGTAGATATCACCAAGGAGAGTACATTGAAGGCGAAAAAGTTGCTACTGTAATTGGTAACGAATAAAAAGTGTTATGACAGCAGTGGTTATTTAATAGCCACACCTCGTATATGGTTATAAAGTGTGAATTTATTGCTTTTGTTACTACGAATCCTAACAACTATATGTTCGGACAAACGCATTTTTTCCAAAAAATCGTTCTTTGCCATGCAAAAAATTTACAACCACACTTTACAAACCTAAAATATATAAAATTATATACATTTTCAAGATAATATTATGCTGACAATTATTATTAGCTTGGATTTGTTATGAATTTATGGCCAAAAATATAAAAATTTGCTAAAAAATGCTTACAACTAAATGTTCGGAAAATCGAGAAACCTGCCCTAAAAACTTTATAAAAATTTGTTGTTGCCGCGGTAACCATTAATTTCACAATTAGATGTGTCAGTCACATGTGATTTCTGGTAGTTTTTGCGAATGTTCGTTATTTATTAATAAAAATGGGCCGTGGACGTGCGACTGATCAAAAATTGCGGCAGCTCTGAAACAAGAGAAAGGCTATCCCGCGAATGTTGCAGAAAATACATTTATCAGTCTGGGGCTCAGTTTTTATAAGGCATTATAATTTTATTTTTTATTTTTCAATTTTCGTAAATGATCGTAGGCTAAAGAAAATTAGTCAATTTATAAATGGTTGCATTATTCAATTATAATAGTCAATATTTAAATATAATAGTCAATATTTAAATATAATAGTCAATTTATAAATGGCTGCATTAGTCAATTTTTGCTTCATTATACATAAAAACAGTCTAATACGCGAAAAATGCGTTTGTCCGAACATATAGTTGTTAGGGCTCGTATATTTAATATTAGTTACATTATTACATGTATTATATTATGATGCGTAGTACGCCTATGTCCCGTGGGACATTTCGGCCAACTCAAAAAAAAAACATCGAACAAAAATTAAGAAAGTTAAGTCTGGAACAAGAAAATGATTCTAGTCCTCCTGTATATGAGGATAAAACAACAGTAAAGATCATAAAAGCCAAACGGAAACCTACTTCACTTGAGTTATGAATTGTACGTGGCAAAGTGACTCTGCAGGGTACTACCTCGCTATTAGTTTCTAAGTTTAACGCTATAAGTTTTAGCTTTTAAAACATCTATATGTCGCAATTTACGATTTCTAGCTCTTTAACGATCTGAATTATTGTTGTAACCGGTTTTATTAGTCTCAACGAGAAATTATATAATATACCTGACATAATTTTGCTTTGGATATTAATAAAAAGATACCTATATCAAAACGATAACTACAAGTATTTGAACTAAAATAAGTATTGCATATAAACGACTAGTCACTACTTAATATTAGGTATAGTAATAACGAGTCATTCAAAACAAAAACGCAATCGAGATGGAAATAGCGGTTATGTCCAAGCTTGAAGCGAAACTTTGTTGTTGTCAAACTTTGAGGTGGTTGTCAAAATAATTGTAAAATAAATAATTGACTTAATTTTCAATGAAGGACAGAGGCGTGATTCTTGAAATTTATTTTAGAAATGCCAGTAGAAACTGGATATATACGATGAGAGCTGCATATGAAGACTTCAGGGCAGGTTTTCCAGACACAGTTACACATTTCGACCTTTCTAGCCGGTCAGTAAAACGTTTTCTAAATTTGTACTGGCAAACTGGAACCGTCAGTCGGAAACAAGAAGTCACACGCAACGTAAACGGAGAAGAAAATGTTTAAATAGTTAGGCAAAGGTAAGGGACAATCCAAGAACATCAATTAATCATTTGAGCCAACAAGTGAATCTGCCCTCTTCAATGTGTCAACGAATTTTGAGAGATGATTTGGAGCTCCGTCCATATCGTCTGCAATTCATACATAAAATTTTAATAGTGAAGGAACCTCTAAGACTACAGTTCTGCCAATAGTTTACTAACCATTTTAACAATACCAATGCTGTCTTCGAAAAAGTTGTTTTTACTGATGAGGTTTGCTTCCATCGTTCAAACTACGTTAACTCTACGAATATGAGACTTTTGAGAGAGGTACCGATTAGAAATAAGAAGAAGAGGTACCTTTTGTATGCCTCTAGTACTAAGGAAAAAATGAATTACACAGTGAGCGGCACCCTAATGCATACATAGCCGAATGAAGGGCAATTGATAATTTAACTTGTTTACTGAGCAGATGTAAACATGAGGTGAGAACCAATCACGATCTAGTCACTAGCGCAGGCGTATGAAAGGCATTCGGTCTGTTAGTAGAGCTGTTTGTGTTTTGAAATTTTGAAATACCATTTTATATTTTATTCTGGTCTAGTGCCTGATTAGAAAAGTGTGTTATTACGAGCGTATTGTAGAAGCACTACATACATTCATAAAAAATAAAAATGGATATTTATCACATTGACGAAAAAGTTCAAATAATTAAATGGTATTTTGGTGGTCGGTCTGTAAGGGATATTAAAGCCAGGTTTAACGAAAAATTTCCCAATAGGCCCTTACCGATGATATCAACGATTAATCTCCGTCTAGTCTCCAACGTCTAGTCTCCGAGCACTGGCGCAGTTTGAATTTGACATGCGCAGATGCTACTAACATGAACATGGTGAATACGTCAGATTTCAGCGAATCTCAACAGAGGCGGACTCGGGTCATTATTATTACTAAACGATAGTTCACAGAAAATTAAAACGTACTAAGTGGCTAACTATTACAAAATGGAGCCGTATTTAGGTGTGGTAATGTTAGTGGTCTCGAAACATGGCACTTAAGAGAACTTACCCACGAAGCTCATAAAATTTCGACCTAAAATGCGAAGAAAATTGATTCACAAGTTATAAAGTTATAATGACAGTTAGATTTTTAATGACCAGTTATAAAAGTGAGGCATACATGATCCGTATTGTTGCCATAGATCACAAGTCGGTGATAGCAGTACGCTATTGCTTCGTCTCTTTGCGGTTTCCTTACAATTGATTAGAATTTACTTTATCAAGTTTACCTTTAAACCGACAAAATATTCGAGTCTTACTTGCCAATTTTTTATACCCGCCAAACGGATATTTGGAACAGGTCTGCCTTTGAAGGAAGACTCGTTTTTCCAGGGTATACCTGTTCCAAATTCCTGCTCACATAATACCTGTTTTGAGACAAGGAAGACTCGTCGAATATTTCGTCAGATTAAAGGTAAAATTAATTAAGTATCACAAAATCAGCTGAAACAAAACTGCAACTGTTTAACAAAAGACGAAAAAAGTTGCAAAAATATTCTGATGTATTTTCTGTGTATCGCTTTGCAATAATAGTGACCTGAGCCCAACTCTGACCTGAGCTACGATTCGCCGCAACGTTGCTCTTTAGATTTCCGCTAAAAACCTGCACTAAAACCAAGCCCCGCCGGCCTAACATTGACATAAAAATGTATCATTTAATTTAATGTTGTTAATATCCACCTATGTACGCATTAGGCTGCCGTTGACTGTATAGGCGAAATTAATAGATCATATAATTAGTTTGAACACGTAGACCTTATTCAGTTAAAATAAGAGCTCAAGTTTGTATAAACACCGAACATAAAGTCTTGTTTATGTTCGGTGTATAAAATTTGTGTTTTCAATAAAGTTTTTTTTTTATTTCTGTTTTTATATACTCGGTAAAAGTACCCATCACATAATGTGACAGCTTTGACAATTCAGGAAACTTAAGATTAAGAATAGAATTAAAATATTTTTTTCTATTTGTCTTTCTGTTTATTTATTTTGTGCTCGGCCAACTTTGATGACTTTTTTTTAATGGCTCGCTATAATCAAAGAAACATACAACATATTTTTGTATTCATACCATACATACAGTGTGCAAACTCCTGAAATATGACAATCCCCTCCCTCCTCCTAAATTTTAAATTAAGAAGGGGGAAGGGAAGTTTGATTCTCTTATTGATTTTTTGAAAATTTGGACTGAAGCTAATAGGCCTATGACGAACTTGATGAAAATATTTTCAAGATGGCCGCACTTCCCATTATATCGGAAGTCACCACTTACTTCCTTATTTTAAATTGGATGGTGCCTTTTTTATTATAATATCGATTCTGCACATTATTTTACGTTGACTTTCTTGAGGTTTCCCTGTATCTATATTTTGCCGTTTTCGAGTTATTTCGGGTTTTTTGAAATTTTGATCATTAGCACCATAACATGTGAAATTATCTGTAACTGTCATTTTAGATAATACATTATCGGTGGTAGCACTGTGGTTGGTAAAATCATTAGGCTTTGCAGCGATGCTTTTATTATTGCTTAATTATCTACAGGGTGTTTAAAACAGATCTTCCATATAGCACAACTTCTTCCCTATCTTCAATAGTTTTTTAGTTATTAGTTTTTTTTTAAAAAAAAAAGAACTTACGGCGATGTTCGAAGATTGTTGTTTTGGGCGTAACGGACATTGGCGATGGCCACCTGCATCTCCTGATCTAACCCCCCCGAATTCTACGTGTGGGGTCATTACAAAAAGTATATTCAAATTCTATTAACACAGATGATGAACTGGAGCGTAAATTAAGAACAGCACTTCGCAAGATCCATCCATTACATGTTCAAAGGGCTTGTATGTTAGAAGTTCTATCAAGAATGTTAAGGTGCTTGATTTGATACAAAACGGAAATCACATAGTTAAGTATGATTGTGAAATTAGATGCATTATACTATACTATCTAAAGCTTAAAACGTTCTTATTAATTATGTTTTTTTAAGTACCTACATGAATTACATTGATTTCAGAAAATGTTTGCCTTATGTGTATCAATCGTTAGTACCTATTAACAGTAACAAAAAACAAAAAAAATATGCATTAGTAGCAACACTGGCTGTTATTTCTATGGCTACTATTGAAAAGTCAAACCATTTTGCATTACTTATATGCAAATATTTAAAAAAACCATAAGAACTACAAAAACTATTATATAGGTATAGGGAATGGTAGTACATATCGACGCGGAACTTAATTCTACATCAAAGTGTAAAATAAAATATGGGGCATTGTATTTAAGAAAATCGAGTTTGATGGTTTGAAGTTGTGCTTAATATAAGGTCTGTTTTAAACACCCTGTAGATAATTGAGCAATAATAAAAGAATCGTTGCAAAGCCTAATACTTTTTCTAACCGCAGTACCAACACCGATAATTTAATTTATAAAATGACAGTTACAGATGATTTCAAATGTGATGGTGATAAAGACCAAAATTTCAAAACTCAAAAAAGGCAAAATTATAGGGACATAATATTAGATATAGGGAATAAATATAATATATCAATAATAATAGAAATAAGAATAAGAAATAAGAATAACAATATAAAAATAATAATAGATATAGGGAAATCTCACGAAACTCAACCTAAAATAATGTGTAGAATGGAAATTTACAATAAAAAAGGTACCATTCCATTTAAAATAAAGAAGTACCTGGGTGGTGACTTCCGGTATAACCGGAAGTGCGGCAATCTTGAAAATATTTTCATCAAGTTCGTCATAGGCCTATTAGCTAAAGTCTAAATTTTCAAAAATCAATCATTTCTAGGAGCCCAATACTTGTTAATAAATGGTTTGGATCAATCACCCTGTATTATGATGCCTGTGTCCCACGGCACAATTCGGCCAACTGTAGTCATAAATAATGTCATAAAGATTATATCTGATAAAAAATGTGACATTTGGATATATCTAATTTGAAGATATTAAATTGTGGAAAAATTATAAGTGGAGGTAGTGCTTCCTTAGGCGTAAGGCCGTAGCTAGGGGAGGGCATAGAGGGGCAATGCCCCACCTTAAATGCCAGTGCCCTACCTTAAAAATAACACACAATAATTAATAATATTGAATTATTAACTGCCGTACGTTTTTCTACAAGTTAATAAAATTCCTAAATCCAAAGAAAAAATTTACTTGTGACGTAATTACAGTGTCTTTGTTTATCTACTGGTTTCATAGCTTTTCGTCGACGCAGCAGCCTCGCGTCTGTCCGATTTCCCACTCCGCAATTCTCTCCACATGGCCACTGATAAACGAGCGAGTCGGAACGAGTTAGTTACATTATTTGCTTGCATGTACACGCGGACTGCTGTCTATTTTTTTTTTTATAGTGTGCTCGTTAGAAATTATATGGATATAAGAAAGTTTTTTAACAAAAAGGCGCGACTTCAGTTGGAAGATCACCCGCATTCGTCAACACAGATAGAAGAACATGTCGAAACAGAAGATTCAGCAGTTATACCTTCTACAAGTAAAAGTGAAAAAGTTTCTACTGTAGGTTGTGGAATTCCAAATGATATAGCTCAACTTGGGGAGCCAATCAAACAGATTATTTTGAATAATTACCCGAGAGAAAACAATAGAGCTTTCGTAGCCGATTGGTTCAAAAGGTTCAAATGGTTGCAATATTCTGTACAACGGGATGCGGTATTTTGTTACCCATACCAGCAATTTCTATCACATGGAAGTAAACAAAATGCATACACTGACACGGGTTTCAGAAACTGGAAAAATGCTACAGATTCAAAGTGTGGTTTTCCTAAACATGAGAAAACATTTCCACATATTCAAGCTAGTATGTCTATTTGGGAAGATATAATCCACAGAGCAACTAGGTACTTCTAGCAGTATTGGTACTCTGCTCAACCACAATGTGTTGGAAAAATTCAGATATTATGTAGTCCATTATTGAAGTGATACAGTTTCTAGCAGTCAATGAACTTGTTTTTCGAGGAAATTACGAATTAAATGAAGAAAAGGAAGGAGGTTTATTTCAAAGCTTGTTTGAATATACTATAAAGAAGGATCCAATCTTGAAAGAAGCTATCGTTCATGTTCCTCAAAATGCAAAATATCTACCACCAGAAATACAAAAAATCAAATAATTCAGGCAATGGCGGAAACTGTTCGTAAATCTATCGCTGCGGATATTCAAGAATCTGATATTCCATGGTTTACACTAGTGGAAGATGGAACTCGGGACAAAAACAACAGAGAAAATATAGCAATAGGTGTACGCTTTGTTAAAAATGGAGCTGTGAAAGAGTCATTGCTAACTGTGATTACGACTAAAAATCTAGATGCAGCCACTTTCACTGACGCTACATTGAATATCCTGATGGCAAATAAAATTGACCTTACTCTTGAAAAATAGTACTTGAAAAATAGGGAAGATAAAGACGAGAACATTCTAGAAGTTCTATTTGGACAGAGAAGTCTTCAGAGACACGTATGAATTGTTTGAGACAGTGGCAACATTTGGATGCAGCACTGCTCAATGTGAATCTACTTTTTCAACATTAACTGCCATCAATAGACCTCAAAGGATGTCAATGACTCACGAAAGAATGGCAAGTTTGGTGTTTCTTGAATTTGAGCGGAAAGAACAGAGAATATTGATATCGACAAAGTTCTAAGAAAATTCCACAATATGGCATATCAAAGACTTCAACTCTATTGAATTGTTTAACTCGTTTTGTTTTATAAAGACTGGTGGTTATTTGAGGGATCCAGATGCAAAACTCACATTATCCATAATTTTTCGAAATAGAGTTAGTGGCGTTATCTTGTTCATCGTGTTGAACCACACCATTTTAAATCTTAAAAGTGGTTTAAAACTCACATTTCTGTATTTATTTTAAAATTGTGGAATCTGTGAATTGTTTCAAAACTCATATAACTCCTAAGGAGAATGTGGGAATGTTAGAACTTTTTACTGTCAACATTTTTTTGTACTTTGCAATTTTAGGTTCATTATAAAAATTATTTCACTTCATCAGTCAATGATGATAATAAAAAATGATAGTTTAACTTCATGAATTTTAATGTAAAAATAATATTATCTAGAATAATTTGGAGTAAGACTACCATTATCCAAAAAAGTTGTATCAAAACTCACATTATCCAAATTTTAATTCACTTTCTTGGAGTCAAATATTGTTGTGCTGTTATTTCACCAATTGAGAAGCAAATGTAAAAATCTAATACAAATACCAAAAAAAATTCAGTGCTTTAAGTCACTTGAAAAGTGAGAAATCCTTATTAGGGGTGAATTATTCCTTCTTCCTGAAAAATTTTAAAAAGTGGATAATGTGAGTTTTGCATCTATACCCCTCATTTGTTTTATAGTTCATTTTTCTAAATGATAAAATTC
The DNA here is from genome assembly GCA_029963805.1 of Aromia moschata. Taxonomy (NCBI): domain Eukaryota; kingdom Metazoa; phylum Arthropoda; class Insecta; order Coleoptera; family Cerambycidae; genus Aromia; species Aromia moschata. The sequence continues at coordinate 64,218 of JAPWTK010001067.1, read as the reverse complement.
TGATGTGCAATTTCTTCATAGTTGTTATTTTAGCATCTTTTACTGTATGATCAGTACCTACGATATATTTAAGTTGTTATTTAACCTATTTGTTAATATCGTAATAGTTATTTCTTGTTTTTACAATAATACAAAGAATATATTGTTGTGTTTATAAATCACATGCTATATTATTTTTCTATAAATTCATAAAAAACATTTAATGCACATTTTCAAATTTGTGATGCCCTACTTGTGATATTTGTGCATAAGAATTTCAATACAATTTTTTTGCACATAAAAGCAGGTGTAAAGTTCATCAGTAGGGTGCCGAATGTGTGCTGTAACGCAGGGCCGGACTCGTAATCCGTCATGTTATGACCTACGAGAGAAGGTCAAAGAAGGTCAAAGAAAGAAGCAAAAAGATAGTACTAAAAATTGTGTTAACACTGGCACACAAAAAAAAAATAATTTTCTGAACCCGAGGTTTGACATATCAATTCTTATGTATTTTGATGCGCTGAATACGAATCCGATTTCCGTTTTGCTCCATCACCCACCAGTTTTCCACAAAACCCCAATTTTGGGTCAAAATTTACCAAGAAAGTACCAGTCTATTTTTGCACCGTTTACTCCATATATATCGTTTCCGGAGTATTTTTAACCGCTAAAAAGGATTCCGTACTCCAAATTTACTTCTGACCCTTCATTAATACTAAAAAGTCCAATTTTGTGTCAAAATTGAACAAAAAAGATACCAAAGTCTATTCTTTGTACCATTTACTCCAGACATATAATTTCTGGAGTATATTCAACCACCGTGAAGGATTCCGTAGTCCAAAAGTATTCCTCATTATTCAATTTCATACAAAACCCCAATTGCGGGATACAATTAAGCACACAAGCCTTTTAAAACTATTCTATTTACAATCATTTTCAAAGTAAGAATTGACTATAATGTTTAAGTGAGTACGTTATAGAAAAGACGTTTTATAAGAAATAAGTTCTTAGTGAATGACTACAGGAGTCATTCACTAAGAACTAAGAATTCAGTACATGAATTCACGAGTGACTAACTCGCGACATAAAATTGTTTTCAATGCGGCAGTCGACACGTTTACACCGAGGCGCTGGCAGGTCGCTAGCGAAATAGCTCACTGTCTTACGAAGAAAGTATATTAGAGAATCTTGGGTTCCCGCGAAGTCTTCGTTCGTGGATAACATTCTACGCACGGACAGTGGCGTGGGTATACAGGGGCAAGAAATATGCGCTTAAAAATACGGTTTATACTTTAATTATCATAGAGTTGTATGGTGCCGGCTCTTCGTGACAGCATTTTCAAAGAAATTTTAATCCACTCAAAAATTTTTTGGAGGTGGTCAAAAAAAAGGGCGATGGAAAGCAAAAGAGGATTTGAAGGAGACTGACGACTCGGAGTGTGCCAAAAAGAGTTCATGTAATCTCAGGAAAATTTTCGAGTCACCTCACGCATCAAGACCTGCTTACAACCAGCGCGGCAAATTTTCAGGGGGTGGGTTAGAATTGGGTATATCGTAGTCCAGGATCCCGCGATAAAAAAGATGTGAGAAATGAGCACACACGACATATAGTGGGATTAGCTATTAACGAAAAGTATGAAACTTTACTACTAGTCCGAGGATTGCGCGCGGGTGCGTTTTAGCACAATATTGTTATAAACATGTAAAAATTCCGGATAAAATGCGAAATATAAACCACTTCTTACACCTGGCGGAGGATGCAAAATGGTTCTTACACGCTGCTAATCGTGTGAAAAGAAGGAGGATCCCTAAGGCCGGTTTTTGGCCTAATTTAAATAAAAAATATGATTTATTTATTTGTATATCATTTACAATTGATCTGACCACAAACGAACCCACCCCCTAACCTTCCCCCTCTTTTTACCCCCCTTTAACGACGCAATAAACAATTTGCTTTTTACCAACTTCCACGGTAGTTTTTGTCTAAAAAAAAATATATTATTATAAAATATATTTATTATAACACCTCACCCTAACCATTCACGGATATCACATGCAGGGTGTTTCGCATAAGAACCGACACAGAGCAGGGGCATGTAGCGGAACCTAAAATATGATAATTTAACGCAACTTACCTATATACTAAGTTGCACCTCTGAGAAGTTTTAGGCCTTCAAAGTGGGGTTTCAAATTTCGAAAAAATCAATATCTCAGTTATACTTGAACTTAGAAAAACCAAATTTGGTAGACGTTGTGAGTGTACCAAGAGCATTAATTGACAGTAAGTAGAGTTCAATTGAAGCATTTTAAAGAGTTGATTAGGGATGATGCACCATTAAAATGTGACAGAACTTTTTAACCCGTTGGCGGACTTAAAATATGTTTATTTTATTTTATGGGGAATTTGATTCTAAAACTTTTCTTACTCTTGTTATTTTTCAGAAAACTTTGTTGTTTTCAAGAAAAACTCGAATAACTAAGAACACCTATTTCAGCAGTGTTCATCAAGAAGTCACATTTGTTGAGGTCTGGTGATCGTGGAGGCCAAACTTTTGGGCAATTATTTCCTCGTCGAATCCATTTATTTGGATACTGGTGGTTTAAAAGTCTCTAACCATAATACTAAAATGAGGCGGTGCTCTAACCATGGATAAACCAATGTTCCAGTCTGAGTTGTAGTGGCACCTCGTCAAGTAAATCCGGGAGAGTATTTTGGAGAAATTCTAAATAATACCAATCCAAACATTTATTTTAAACTCGCGTTGGAAATGTCGAGGAGTTACTGAATGAGGGTTTACATCGGAATACTCATGATAGTTATGTAGATTGTAATACCTCTGCGGGTGAAACAAGCTTCATCAGTAAAGATAATTTTCTTTTGAAAATGAATGTCTTGATGTAAAATAAACTGACAGAAAGTCACTCGTTTAACCAAATCTTCCGGTAATAATTCTGGCACATTTTGAATATGATATGGGTGTAGTAGATTACGTCTGATAACTCGGTGCACAGAAGTTTGCGATATACCAGTTGTCGAAATAAATTTCTAGTACTGATATGTGGTTCATCTTCAATTGTGTTCAAAATCAGTTCGTCGTCTTGTGCCCTGATTGCAATAGCACGTTCTCGAGTGCAGTTTCTTCTGCAGTTTCTCTCACAGAAACCTAACACTAATAGCATGTCAACTTGTTCGCTAAATGAAAACTTTCCGGCCATTTTCAAAACACTCAGCAAACAATTAACTAAAATTAAGTAACTTGTTTCCTGATTGTCAAGTTTGACGTCTAATTTCATAGCCAACTTTTGAATTTTCGATGATTTTAAATAACTGCTGAAATAGGTGTTTTTAGTTTTTCGAGTTTTTCTTGAAAACGACAAAGTTTTTTGAAAAATAACAAGAGTAAGAAAAGTTTTAGAATCAAATTCCCCATAAAATACAATGAAAATTTTTAAGTCCGCCAACGGGTTAAAAAGTTCTGTCACATGGTGCATCATCCCTAATCAACTCTTTAAAATGCTTCAATTGAACTCTACTTACTGTCGATTAATGCTCTTGGTACACTCACAACGTCTACCAAATTTGGTTTTTCTAAGTTCAAGTATAACTGAGACATTAATTTTTTTCTAAATTTGAAACCCCACTTTGAAGGCCTATAACTTCTCAGGGGTGCAACTTAGTATAAAGGTAAGTTGCGTTAAATCACAAAATTTTAGGTTCCCCTACATGACCCTGCTCTATGTTGGTTCTTATGCGAAACACCCTGTATAATATCCCTCCTCCTGAATTCCACCCCCCCCCCCCCCCCCCCCCCGGAAATCTGCACCCCTCCCGTTATTCCTACTACTCACTTCTGTGTGTAAAATGGATCTAAAATTTGGTTCTAGCTGCGGTTGTGCTTAGGCGGCGGATTTTCGAATTATTGTTAACAAAAAAATTGTTTATTCTAGCCGGACATGTAAAACGAATAGATAACGTAAATAACACAGGCACACAAAAATAAAAAAGTTGTCTGTCCGAGAGGTGCCACATGTATATTCCCATGTATTTTTTGGCTGCTGAACACGATCCCGCCATCAGATTTGCTCCATATCGTCCCAGATTTTTCCTAACCTCAAAAAAAGCATTAAAAACTCGGAAAATCGACAAATGAGCATAAACGATGTAAAAATCTGTTGGTCGGTGAAAATAATGCCCAGGAATTATCGATTCCCATGTATTTTTGACCGCTGAACACGATCCCATAGCTAAATGTGCTCCATATTGTCACAGATCTTGCCTAACCTCAAAAAAACATCAAAATCGCACAAAATCGAGAAAACAGCTTATTTAAACTATGATATCTGTTGACTGATGAAAATCATCAAAAATTGGTCCGACACACTTTGAGGTTTAAAGAGGGGGGTGGGGGGACACCCCATAAGGGACTCCATATCCCAGTAACTTTACAATGGAAGCTTTTAAGCTGCAATAACTGCATACCTCCAAATTTTAAACCCCCTGACGTTATAACTTAAGCTGTCAAAACCCCGTGACCCCATAACTTGAAATTTTAAACCCTCATAACCCTATAACCTCAACTTTTAGGCCCCCATCAACGCAAAAATCAATTTTTCGAGCCCGACAACCCTAAAACTAAAGCTCTTATGCCCCAATATCTCTATTGGAGATATTAGAGAGTTATTATGGAGAGTTGAGGTTATGGGGTTATGGGGATTAAAAACTTAGATTACATAGATATTGGGGAATAAGAGCTTTAGTTTTAGAGTTGTCGGGCTCGAAAAATTGATTTTTGCGTTGATGGGGGGTCTAAAAGTTGAGGTTATAGGGTTATGAGGGTTTAAAATTTCAAGTTATGGGGTCACGGGGTTTTGACAGCTTATGTTATAAGGTCAGGGGGTTTAAAAGTTGGAGATATGCGGTTATTGGAGCTTAATAGCTTTAATTATAAAGTTACTGGGATATGGGATCTCTATGGGATGGCTCCCCCCCCCCCTTTAAACCTCAAACGTGTGTTGGACCAATTTTACTTTAATCTACTGTCCAAAACCTGTAAAATAAAAAAAAATCACAATGATTGGAGTTTTCTGTGGGGAGTTATCTTATTTTGAGAAAAAAATTTGCCGTTTTCGTCCACTGTGCGGTATCGTATTCAGCGGTCAAAAATACATGGGAATCCATAATTCTGGGCATGATTTTCACCGACCAACAGCTGTTTACATCGTTTATATGCTCATTTGTCGATTTTCCAGGTTTTTTATGATTTTTTTGAGGTTAGGAAAATCTGGGACGATATGGAGCAAATCTGATGGCGAAATCGTGTTCAGCGGCCAAAAATACATTGGAAAATACATGTGGCACCTCTCGGACAGACAACTTTTTTTATTTTGTGTGCCTGTGTAATTGTAGAGCAGTAATGCCAATAAAATTTCAATTGTACGACAATATAAACGACCGTGGCTGGGCGAGGGGTTTTTTCGCGTTAGTATGACGTATGTCCGGCTTCGGATTTAATAGGTGCGATTTAACGGACCGACGCATCCTGCCGATTGGAAATCCGCAGTAATCATTTCAATATCGCGCAAACTGGCTCGCATCATTGACATTTGCGCCTCAACACTCAAATCCGTTAGATCCGTGCTGCTGATTCATATTTAATCCAGCCGTTTGTTTCAAATACGACAGATAAATTGCCAATTTATCTCCAGATCTACAAATTGAGTTTCGTACCACCGGTCTCGAGATGCGAAGTAAAAATTACCTTTCCAGTGGTGCCGCATTCTGCATCGAAATTTTAATTAACGTATGTCCTAAAAGTTTTGGCAGAAAATTCATGAACTTAAATCTTAACAATAATGAAATAATATCAAGTCGCCTTTGGTAACAAAAGATTGTTTACTTTGTTGACTGTCAGTCGAGGGTTATTTATTTTGAGGTTTATGCTTTCAAATAAATTAGAAATAAATTAGAAATAAGAAAAAGTATCTATAACTTAGTTGGGCGGGTACCCAAAGCTGAAATATTTCGAATATTCGAGAATGAAAATATTTCTCGCAGAACCATTTATCGAACAATAGCGGAGTGCGAGCAGGGAATACCTTGTTTGAACCTTCCAAAAAGTGGAAGACCACGAGTATTTACGAGTACTTGAAAACGACGCATGGGACCCACTTCACTTTTTGGTGATGACTATATACCTCTTGACAGGATTTATAGTGAAAAAACCGTCAACAAAGCTTGCGAAAAAATTTTCAAAAAACTTTTAGAGCACTCCCTGGGGATCTCAGTAACGCTCTGTGGAATTTTTGCAGTAAATTTTTTTCATAATCTAGAAACAAATATAAGGAGAGGTTTTTCGATTTGTTTCAAAATATTTTTTTTTCAAAAATTTATTGTCATTTTAATTGTGGGAAACAAAATGTTCCTATAAAATTAAAAATTAAAATGGCCATAACATTTTGAAAAAAAAATATTTTGTAACAAATCGAAAACCCCTCTCCTAATATTTGTTTCTAGATTATGAAAAAAAATTTACTGCAAATATTCCACAGAGCGTTACTGAGATCCCAAGGAGTGCTCCAAGTTTTTTGAAAAATTTTTCGCAAACTTTGTTGACGGTTTTTTCACTATAAATCCTTTCTGTAAGAGGTATATAGTCATCACCTAAAAAGTGAAGTGGGTCCCATGCGTCGTTTTCAAGATATGGCTAACTGAAATATCACCAACCGCCACTGGGCACAGAGGGAAGAGCGGTTAGTAAGAAGAGCAAGAAACCAAGTTGGAATGTCATCAAGGAGACTGGCTCGTCAATATGACACTTCTAAGAGTACGGTATCGTTGACATTGAAGAGGAATGGTCTGAAATATCGAAAAAACGTAAGTGCCCCAAATACACTCAAGGGCAGCTTCTACGTATACCAAGATGCTGCCGTCAACTGAGACGGGTCAAGTTTGCCGATGGCAAGAGCATTATTTTAGACGACGAAAAGTATTTCACTTTGGCTAACTCCGAAATGAAAGGAAATGATGGGTTTTATACAAATAACCTAGAAGAATGCTCTGACAATGTAAAGTTTAAGACTAAAGCAAAATTTGCCGATAAAATCCTTGTCTGGTGCGCAATTTCTAACAGGGGCATATCCCGACCTCTTGTGGGAAGAGGAGAGGCGAAGCTTTGAACAGTCAGGGGTATATTGAGAACTGCCTTTCCAAATTGCTCCAGTTTGTCCAAGAACATCATGCTGAGGATGATATCATGTTTTGGCCAGATTTAGCATCGTGTCATTACTCTAGAGATACCCAAAACTGGCTTCGTCAACACCTCATACCTTTTGTTCCTAAAAACGCTAATCCGCCTAACTTGCCTCAGGCTCGCCCAATAGAGGATTTTTGGGCTTTATTGTCGCGGAAAGTTTATGACAGAGGCTGGGAAGCCCAAAACGAACAGCAACTAAGACGTCGAATTTTTGAAAAATCGAGAGCAATTGACTTGAATTCCGTCCAGGGCCTCATGAGAGACATCCGAAGAAAGTTGCGTCTGGTAGAGGAGTATGGGCCGCTTCACATAATTTGATAGTATAGTTTAGTTAAGCATTAATATGTAGTTTATGATAAATAATTGATGTTTCAATAAATCTGTTCATTAAAAAAAAATGCTATAAATATTTTGTACCAGAACTTTTAGGACATACGTTATATTTCATACAAAATAAAAAACGACGCACGTCATCAGACATGTGTTTAAGTTTTAGAGCGCATTGTTATAAAATTACTCAGTATTAGAAATAATTTTGACTAGCATATGGATGGATTCTTTGTGTTTGTTTATTGCTAAATAACACACTAATGGAAACAATTGAAGGGTCAACATATTTTTCCGAATGTTTAGTGATCTTTTAGAATGCTGTATCTCAGTGAAAAATGGTCTTATCTAGGTCTAAAAAAAGCATTTTGAAGCTTCAAGTTTCTAGTTTTGAGATATTTCGGCAAACAAATTTTTAGAGCTACATGTTTCGCTCAATTTTAGGAAGTAGTGTGAGAAGAAATTTTTGCGAATTTTTTGCTTTCTTTTTCAAGTCCACGAGATTGAAAAAATGTTTTAACTTAGCCGTGCTATGGACCGGATAGCTTGTTTATTCAGTTTCAATTTGCTTTTTTTTAAATCTCGATGCGACCATTTGTTGCTGAGACATCGAACTTTAAAACAAAAAGGACCCTTTTGTCTTTGATCGACGATATCTCAGCAACCAACGGTAGCACAAAAAAATCTGAGGGCAGTTCTGAAAACTAGAATAAACCCCCTACAAAGTTCTGCTGCGATTTTTGAGGAGAAATTTTTTTTATCCTTGACATGAATTTGAAAAAAAACAGGAAAAACGGGTAATTGATGGTTTTTCAGAACATCAACGGCTGAAATTCAAATCTTCATGAAATGACTAATGTTGCGTGTGCCTTTTACAGTTGAATATACCCCCAAAAACCATGCAAAGTTAAATTACGATCTAACGAACCGTTTTCTTGTTGCAAACGGTCAAACTTTGAAAAAATTAAAGGGTCACGTTTTTTGAGCTCAAACATGTCCTCATCATGGTTAAAGTGAAAAAAATTTTTTTCGAGCTTACTCACAATTTTTTCCGCAAATACCGTTGAAATTTACAAAAATACATTTTTTTTTGAAAATTGAAAAAAAAAAATAAGGGCTTCCAAAACTTAGCTACCGTCGGCATTAGTGATTAACTGATTTACTGTTTTTTAGGTGTTCAGTTAGCACGAACATCGATCATAAATTAAATTTGTCTCCTTAGCACGCGATTTTGGTCATCAACTTTAATTTAAATTAAATTAAAAATTGATGGTCAAAAACATCAAACAAACAGACCCAAACACACACACACACAGACGTGTGTGTAAGAAGCGTAAATCCGATCGTGCAACCTCCACGTGGTACGCTTTGGGTAATTTGGGAAGCCTTTAAAAAAAAATTATTTTCAATTTCCGTAAAAAAAAAAACTTTTTTGAAAATCCCTTTTGTAAATTTCAACCGTATTTGCGAAAAAAATTGTGAATACGCTTGAATTTTTTTCACTTTAACCATGAATAGGAGGACATGTTTAAGTTCAAAAAACGTGACCCTTTATTTTTTTCAAAAATTTGACCGTTTGCAACAAGAAAATGGTTTGTTAGATCGTAATGTAAATTTGCATGGTTTTTTTGGGGGTATATTCAACTGTAAAAGGCATACGCAACATTAGTCATTTCATGAATATTTGAATTTCAGCCGTTGATGTTGAAAAACCGTTGAAAAACCATCAATCACACGTTTTTCCTGCTTTTTCAAATTCATGTCAAGGAAAAAAAATTCTTTCTACTCAAAAATCGCAGCAGAACCTTGTTGGGGGTCTATTACAGTTTTCAGAACTGCCCTTAGATTTTCTGTGCTACCCTTGGTTGCTGAGATATCGTCGGTCAAAGACAAAAGGGTCCTTTTTGATTTAAAGTTCGATGTCTCAGCAACAAATGGTCGTATCGAGATTTAAAAAAAAAGCAAATTGAAGCTGAATAAACAAGCTATCCGGTCCATAGCATGGCTAAGTTAGAAACTTTTATTTTTTTTACACAGAAAGAAAATTTTTTTAAACTCGTGGACTTCAAAAAAAACAAAAGCAAAAAAATTCGCAAAAATTTTCTTCTCACACTACTTCCTAAAATTGCGCGAAACATGTAGCTCTAAAAAATTTTGTTACCGAAATATCTCAAAACTAGAAACTTGAAGCTTCAAAAATGCTTTTTTAGACCTCGATAAGACCATTTTTAACTGAGATACAGCATTCTTAAAAATCACTAAAAATTCGGAAACATTTTTTGACCCTTTAATTTTTTCCATAAGTGTATTTTTCCAACATTAAAAAGAAATGAAAGAGGGGAAACCGAAAGAGAAAAAGGGAACGAAAGACCGGAGTTTCTTGCAAAGAAAGGGGCTGAGGTTCTACTGATAGGGCCGAAACCCACCTGCGGTCTGGCCTTCCGAACAGCCAGGAGGGCCATAAAGAACATATTAAGAGAAATACATTTTTCTCACTGGGCGAAAGTCCCCAGGTTGAAACAATCACGGATGTTCATTGACGAACAATCCTGGGATAAGACAATAAAACTGTTTAGGAACCAGCTGAGATGAATAGTGGAACTGTTCGCAGGACACTGCCCACTCATGCGACATATCACCACGATTGGTGTGAAAATTGATCCCGATTGTACGAAGTGTGGAGAGGAAGAAAAATCTCCTTCCATATATTATGCGAATGCCCAAGCACTGGTAGTTGTTAGGCATTCGAACTTTGGGTCTACAACAATAGAATCAAAGGAAGTAACAGACGCTCCACTAGAAACTGTCCTTAAATTTCTTAAAAAACAGGACTAGTGGAATGATTAGCCTGTGGGGGCATAATAAGCGTCGGCTTAAGGAGAGGAGGGTTGAAAATGCAAAAATTGTCTCGTGTTTAATGGTTTATACCAAATCCGCGAATTGATATAAAACTTTTTTATTGTTAAGGGTATTAATTATAACATTATAAAATGAGAAAATTCATTGAAAGTTGTTCCCAGAAAATAATATCGCCGTCCCAATGTAATAAAGGAAAACTGTCGAATCCACGGTTTTACTACATACAATTCCAGTCGAACGGATAAAGGTTTTGGCAAATTCTAAAAATATTTATTCTCCTTAGGCTTCCCTCTATTGATTATACCTAACAAATTAAAAATAAAAATAAAATTAACAAAATGGCGTCCAGAAAACAAAAAATTTGGGAAAAATTCGAGTTATTTGTTATTATAAAATTGTAGCTCTTTTTTTCTGATTTTAGGTATAATTCATACGGCATAGTGTTTTACAACTCCTGTATAAATTTCAAGTTGATATATTTCGCGGTTCTCGAGATATCGTGGTAAAATCATAAAAAAATATAGTTTCGAGAAAATCGCATTCAAAGTTTCGGTACAATATTTGTGTTAGAACAGTCGTACGGAAACAGAAACGTTTCGACTTTACTATTAGGTTGTCTTTATGTGTGGTTGCAAATTAATACTTAATTCTACTCTATATATTGTATAGATGACCCTAGAAATTGGAATAAAGCTCAGACCGCGCGAAAGCGTTCGGCCGGCCGCACGCCACACTACGTTTTACGCTCTCTTGACCTCAATTTTAGAAATTATTCGAAAACAAACGGGAAGATATTCTAAGGGATCGCAGTAGCGGAATATGCAAAACCGAAAATCGATTTTTCGAAATTTCAACCCTCCCTAGTCCCCTTAAGTGCACAGGGTTCTCACCTACCCCATACGTAATCGTAATCGTAACATTGAAAAGATAACTAATTTTAAAAACTCTTATGTATATTAAAAGAAATTGGTTGGTATATAAACATGCAAATACAGAAACGTTGGTTATAAAAGTTAGTAAATTTTTTTTTTAAAGGAAGGAAACAGTTACAAATTGTGTAGTGCAGAAAAAGTTACAAACAGTGCAGTGTAGTTTTTTGCACATAAAGATCAATTATTATTATAAATGATATGAATGGCACTTCCTATCAGTGCTACAGTATTTATAACCCTATTGGTAGGATTACGCTTTCTAGATGATTTTAAAAGTTCGTTGTTTGTTGCTTGTGTGAAATAGAATTAACCATAGAAACATTTAAGTTTAGAGCTGCTGCTCTAACTCTTGGTAGCAGCTGTTTAACTGTTTTGGCATTTCGCAAACGGAAGTCTGACAACCATAACACTTTAGTTGTTCTAAAAAATAACAGTTTTTTTATGCGATATAAAAGTTTGAAACTCAAAAAAAGTCACTCAAAAAACTTGTCATCAAATTGAGTTGGCCGATCAACTGATCGGCCAACTATTTCTAACTAGAAATAACCTCAAAGATCACCTAAAAATGCTTTAAAAATCCGAAACAAGTAAATACAAAGGATAAATGAGTTGTTCACTATATCTATGAGTAATTTGGAGCGCTGAAACTGAATCTGAGGTCAGAATTACCCGATCGTTAAGGAATTTCGACATAACCTCAAAAGACACTTAAAAAAGGACGAAAAATCCATAACAATTACATGAAAAGCTTTAACCCAAAATTTTAAATCTAACAGTCTAAGGCAAAAGCTTTACACCAAGAACTTTAAATTAAGACTCTAACCTAACATAACCTGAGATAAGAACTTAAACCAAAACTTAAACCTATTATAAATTAAGACGAGAACTGTTAGGTTTCTAAGGCAAGAACTATTAAGGTTTAGTAAAGACTGTAACTTTTAAAGACTGTAACTTTGTGTAAAGTTACAGTCTTGAGAATATGTTACGATTTTACATAGTAAGAGATATTTTATATTTTGTCGCTGATTTTTTTGGATAATTCGGAACATCGAATTTACTAAAAAACGAGGTAATAATTTTACACAAAGAACTTTGAATTAAGAACTCTAGATCTAACAAAACAAGAACTATAAAATTTAACATATTCTAAGACGGGAACTTTACACAAAGAACTCTAAACCAAAGGTCTAAACCTGAGTAGTACCTACCTTAGAAATTTAACAGTTCTTAATATCTTCATATAATTTATAATATGTAAGTTTTTGGTTTGAAATTCTTGTGTCAGGTGATACTAGGTACGAACAGTGAAATGAAACGTAATAACCCTATAACCCAATAACCTTCTAACCCTGTAACACCATAACCCCATAACCCCAAGACCCCATAACCCCATATCAAACGACACCTGTTCATTTCTGGCATTCTATTAATACAGTTTGTCACATAAATTCAGAATAGGTTTTGACCAGCGGAATCAAATGTTATAAACCCATAACACCATTAAACAATGATAGAACCGTCGGAATTAGCGTTACTCGATGTCACTGTGATGGTTGCACAATCGGATTTTGTACTTGTAAACCGGATGTTTGTGATCATATGTTCACCTTATTCGTTCATGACGGCACCTAAGCCGCAATACAGGAACTCAGCCGGATAACGGGCCCACCTTCCGTTGCCCGCCGTCACCGCGAGGAGGTGCCCTGGATGCAGACGCACTGAACTTTGGGAATCCCCTTTGCAGTGGTAGTTATGGGGTTATTACCTTTCATTTCACTGTTCGAACGTATCCTGAGTGTCCGTGAAAATTTGCATTAATACAAATTGCCTGAGATGAACTGTTTTCGTTTGATTATGGGGTTATATGATTATGGAGTTAGTGGTTTGGGCAAGGTATCATGGGGGTTATTGTGTTATGGTTTCAAGGGGTTAAGGGGGTTTGATGTGAAGTTTATCGGTATATAGCTCAAACATGTTTTTTTGAGGTTATGGGAAAACCCTAGCCCGATAAGGTTATTTGACCCCCGATTCGGATTCAGCGACCCAAAAAACATATGGTAAACATGGTCTGACCTCCGAACCCGAAAATGATTTTTTTTGTGTGGCTGTATTATTAGGTAGATAAGTAATTGTATCGATGTATTGGCAGTATTAGCACTTTGTCTTTGTTAGTATGAGTCCTGGAAATATTTTTAAGTAGTTTTCTATATTGTTGACATTGTCGACATTGTTTACATTCTCGACGTAAAATGGTTGACCTCCGCATCAAAGTCGACACGTCAACAATACAAGGGTCATAGTCGACGTCGCCCATCTCGCCCACGATATTTTGAGTATGCATACCTACACGAACTTGTGCATATTAGATCGGGCTTCCCTAGGTACTCCCTAGGACCCAGGATATCTCGACGAAAAAATGACATATTTTCAGAGCTTTAATGGGTGACGCCACTCTATAATTTTGAAAATATCGATTTTTTTGTTTTTAAAAACAATACTTTAGGGTCTCAAAAATAATATTCACTTGGTCTTATAGTGAAAAAAAATTTATAGTATAAACTTCATTCAAAATAATTTTTTTATAAAATTTACGACGTGTTTTTTTGACCAAAAATCTAGTTTTTTTTTTAAATACGCCAGTTTTACAAAAATTAGTATATAGATTATGAAAATATAGATTAAGAAAATGTTTGATTTTTTGTTCCAGATCATAGGTCGCGAGAAACCTTTCTACCGCCAAGGCATTTAAAAAAAACACGATTTCGAAAAATTGGCTCTGTCGCCGCCATTTTGTAACAAAATAATAATACATTTTTTTACACTTCAACATATGCTAAATGAACTGTCTAAAAATAAATTCCATCTCGCCCTATACTCCCCCAATAAATTATAAAAAAAAATAGGCCTTTTTTTTCAGTCGTTAGAGTGGCGTTACCCCTTAAAAATAAATTTCAGCATCGAGTTAGATGTAGCACTGATCGGCCATTTTTTATTACATTAAAATCTACATGATCTTAATTTTTGTTCATCTTTGACCACGAGCCGCCTCTGTCTTTCATAAGGGCGAACCTCCGCTCGCTTCGGTTCTCTCGATGATTAATCGCGGTTTTAATAATCCAGCGATATTTTATCCCACCCGCTAAATTCCTCTCACACTTACTGGGTATAATTTTGTTGTTGGTGGTGTAAAAATTAAGCGGAACTGCTTAAAGAAAAACTACATTATCGTCTAGCTGTTTGAAATTTTATTTATTACACTTTTTGTACTAGATTACACAAAAATAGCTGATTCAGCTAATTGACAAAATACCATGTAGATTTAGCACAATAACACATTATACTATATCATAATTAGGTTCATCTTCAATCGACTCTATTCCTTCTGAGAATGCCTTAAACCACCGAAAACCTGGGCTCTTGAAAAAATTCACAGATTTTGCATCTTACGCAAGTATCGTAGGGGTATTGAAAATACCAGACACAGCTGGTAGAAATTTCTAAGTAATTTATAATAAAAATAAAACACAGTTTTGTTGTTACGATTTTTGGCGGTTTGACCCTGAAGGTCTTGTCGTTTTAAACGGGTTATCTTGCATGTGATTTTCAGTCAGGTTTACGATTTCTCTGCCGTGCATATCCTAACAAAAATGTTTTCGATTAGTAAATTGATCGTTATCATGTGCCTTTACAATGGCCTTGCTGCCGTGGACTACCTGCAATGTACCGAGAATGTAAATGCAGTTGCGATAAATTTGGCCCGTCGTATTCTTGAAAACCATTTGGGGCAGGGATATGCTCTAAGAGACTATTACTTAGTTTCACTAACAGGCAGAAATCCACACCGATGGATAGCAGAATCCCGGTGTGTGTCTAACATATACCGACAAGACTGTGAATATCTTGTAGATGTGAGATGGGCGTTTAAGCAACATTGTCCACCAGGATGTGAGATTTCACAAGTGTTGGTATCTGATAATTTCGGCAGTTTATACAAATACAAATTTTGGCGAACTGTAGATGCCAAAAAGTCCCGGGGCAAAGAAGAGGACTGTTCGCAATAGACTCCTCACAGCATTGTCAATCCTCAACTTCGTTCAATAGGGCATTCGTAAGAGAAGCCGCCTCTACCAGCCAGTCTAACTCTTAAGAAGTATCGAACGTTTTCAGTGATTTTTAATATGTAAATCCCATAAGAAACTTCCGGCGCTTTGCGACACGGGAAAAAGGTTCGCGATAGTTTTAGTTTCCGCACAAGTTTTTAGGTACCCAGAACTGATTTTCACCCGGCCCGCTGAGAAAAAACGAAAAAAAAAAAAAATATTAAGGTCCACCCTAGTGTGATCTACCATGTTGTAAACAATAATCGAACTACTTTAACAAAACTTTAATGGACCTTGTCAAAATTCAACAAAGTATTAATAATAATAATAATAATAATAATTAGGCTTGGATTCTAAGAATCCATCCACTCAGCAACCTTGAATTCGAACGTGAGCCAGATGATTTCAAAATTGTTTACAATGTAAACAATTAACGGAAGATGAATAGCTTTCTTTTCATTTTCTAAAACATCTGATACCAAAACCTTTCATTTGATGTATCTAGAAAACTATGTAAATCTTCCAGTTTAGAGATTACTTATTCTTATTGAATCACCCTGTATATAGTAACCCTATATATGGTAAATTAATAAAATAACAAATCTGCTCATCCTATTACAACGGTCAGTAAGCATCAAATGTTTATTTTACATTCAACATTAGTTCATAAAATACGCAGGCAAATTTTCATTAAACGGTGTACTGCTGGGAAGTTTTTTATTCAACGTACTCGAATTATAAAGCGCCCTGCATCTCGGATGAGTCGGATGCCCAGAAGTATTTTCAATACTAAAACACTGTCTCTGTAGGCGTGTTGAAGTTTTGCAAAAGTAAACTCTGTTTTCAGGTTTCAAAAGCAGTTGAATCAAATAACGCCACTATATGCCGCGATATAAGCCGTCTGCCGTGTTGTGTGCCCCACTCTAACCAAGTTACGGCACGTGCCAAAGGTCAAGTCGTGAACGTGAACCTAATTTACACTTATTGTTAGAATTAATTAAACTGCGCTCGTCGATGTATCATTCGTGTGCACGAAATGTCGAATTACTTTCTAAAAATGACGGGACAGCATCCGTCGTATGTTACGATAGAGCGTTGGATAAACAATTTTGTGGAACTGACTTTTAACACACTTACTGGGTATAATTTCGTTATTGGTGGTGTAAAGATAAAGCTGAACTACTTAAAGAAAAACTACATTATCACCTAGTTGTTTGAAATTTTATTTATTACACGTTTGTACTAGATTACATAAAAATAGCTGATTCAGCTGATTGATAAAATACCATGTAGCACAATGACATATAATATACATATACTATACTCTGTATAGGGTAATTCCTTGAAGAAGCCCTCCCTCCCGCTCTTTATTTAGGCAAATATTTGTGAAAAAATATATAGGGAAAACGACATGAAGTGGGATTCAGTTTACTTTATCATTATTAAATCTAGTGTACAAAGTTTTTATAAATACGCTACGGGGCAGCCATATGATATTTTTTTAATGGAATGACTAATTTTTTTGGGGTCAATAAATGGATACCTCATTTCATCCCAAATACAACAATATTAAAGTATGGCTTTATCTCTTACAGTTTTAGAGACATAATCAATCAACGTATCAATTGCAAAGTACTTGCGACATATTTCACTACTAACAGTTACATAGGTAATCAAGATCTATGACTAGAGCTCAGAGGTTAATAATAGATGCGTACTTTACCAGGGGCGGCTCCAGGATACCACTATCGGTAACGTTACGAAATGTTAAAAACGTCTTGCCTTATACACGTGATGGTGATTGTTGTAGCCCAACTAATCGGCAAAACAATCATAGTCACAAGACACAACTTACTTACACACGGTATAGTAGAGTAGAATTAGTCGATTTGTACCCCTAAACGAAAAGTAACTGACACTTCATCAAAAAAATTTGCTTTTTGTTGAGGAGGCTGAAAATATTAAATATCGTTTTTTGGCAACAATTTAAAATTATTGCTACATTGTTTAAATAATTCGCAAAAGGTGCGAAAATCAGTTTTTTTTTTTAATAAGAAGAGAACCGTAAACTATACAAAAAAATGTTTCAGATAAAACATGTACCTATTAAAAAACCCTATAAAACCCATCAAGAAATTTGCAAATCGGTTAATTTGTTTATCTGCAAAATTGGAAAAAACCGTCAAAATGGCCCCTTATTTCAATTGTTTATAACTAATTATAAAGTAAGCCTTGTGACTTTAAAAGTATTGGAAAATGTAGGTATACTATCCTATAATTATTGCAAATTCTGTTTAATCGAATTTTTCCCTTTTCAAAAATATATAACATGTTTATGTTTGCTTTGGCAGGTCGCGATATATTTCACTCAAAAATCAATAAAAAACATTAAACTTTCCACAATTCGACAAGTTATTTGACAAGTTTATTATTGGAATTATAAAAAAAGTTCTTCAGATAAAAGATATCAGAAACCATAAAACTGAACCACAGTTATTTTGGGGAAGGGACCTATTTTATAATTTATAATTTTTTTTTCTCTTTTTTTTTTTTTTTGTAAAAAGAAAAATTTTTTTTTTTTTTTGGTGGGAGGGAGAAAAAAATTTTTTATTTTAAAAAGAAAAAAAAAAAGGGGAAAACAGGCCCAGAAGGGAAGAAAAAAAAAAAAAAAAAAAAAAAAAAAAAAAAAAAAACATCTCCTTTTATATATATTTTGTATTTTTATAAAAATATTTTTTTTTATTTTTTATGTAGGAAAAGAAAAAAGATTTTTTTTTTTTTTTTTTTTTTTTTTTTTTTTTAAAGTGTTTTTTTTTTTTTTAAAAAAAAATTGTGGGGACCAGGGGGGGCAAAAAAAAACAACCAATAAATTTTTAAAAGGGAAAAATTCCGGGGAACGAAAATTTGAAATAATATAAAGGGGGTTCCTTAAAAAAAAAACACTACCTTGATTCAAGTAGGGTATAAATGAGAGTTCTGTATCAACCCCCACCACTTTTTTACCCCCCCACCACTTTTTTACCCCCCCCCCCATCACTTTTTATCCCCCCACCACTTTTTTACCCCCCCACCACTTTTTTACCCCCCCCCACCACTTTTTTACCCCCCACCACTTTTTTACCCCCCCACCACTTTTTACCCCCCCCCACCACTTTTTTTACCCCCCACCACTTTTTTACCCCCCCCCCACTCCCCCCCCAAACATCCCCCACCCTTTTTTACCCCCCACCACTTTTTACCCCCACCACATTTCGGGTCAAGGTCATCCGGTCAAGCGATTAGGTCATTAACCGGTCACCTTCAACGCTGTTAGGTCAATAACCGGTCACTTACAAAACTGGTTATTCAGGTTTTTCCCACTCAAAGTCAAATCGGTTCTTAGCTATCAATAAAACAGGTTATTCAGGTTACCCCACTATATTGTTTACCTATAAACCAATCGGAATATAGAGAGTTCTAGATCATCCCCACATTGCAAGCAGGAGGTATAAAGATGAAGGAGGTAGACATGGTTGGTAGAGTTTTATAGACGACATGGCTTATACGACTAGTATTTTTAATTTACCTGATTTACCCGATCTCCAAGTCGACTTACCAATTAATCTTCCGCCAACGTTTCAGAATAAAAATAACTGTGTAGTATTGGGTGAACGCAGATTTCATTTAAACAAATCAAAGTGTAAATTTGTCTCTGTTGGGTTAGCTTATGATTTTAACTACGACCCATGTATAAAAATATCTGGAACTAAATGCGATGTCATAATTTTCAACCAAGATGAGTGGCAACGTTTCCTTACATATCAAGGAGTGATAACTAATTATTTTTATACCAAGGATTTTCTGCAACCAATCTACGATGAGGGGATGTCCATAGAGTTCGAGGAAGTAGCTCAAACGCGAGTTATAAAAGTTGTGAAAAATAATTCCTATATATATTTAGGATATGAAACTCTTTGTAAATTGTGGGAGTGTTTACCTCTAATAGAGTATCGACTGGATATGTTGAAAAGATTGCAGTTTACCAATTACTTCAAGATTGTGCAGAAGGGGCTTCAGACTCGTGCAGGAAATGTATTCGAAAATGCATTAAATATACTTCAGCCCGGCAGGAATCGAAATAGCGAAAACGTTAGTATGGTTATGGAACTGATATACATTTATCCAGATATATTTGAAACTGAGTGTGAAATAATGAGGAAAGAATAACAGAAAATAATGAAGAAAGTTACTGTTAATGAAATGCAAAACAAAATTTACTTTCTCGTAACATGGAAATATGCGTATAATGAAGCCAGGAAAAAATACTGGGAAATTGTGGCTATCGATCGAATGCGTTTCCAGAGAAGAATATCTCAAGTGGAAAATATTATTAAACCTATTTTGGACTGTAATCACAGATATAAAGTGTATACTGAAAGATTTTGTTAAATATGTAAATAAATACTGAAGTACTAAAATGTGTTTTTATAGAAAATCCTTTAAAATTTAATACTATATAGTACATTTCAATTATAAATATGTTTGTAAAGGAAAAATAAATAAAATAAACAAGTAGTAATACGTGGTTTATTAAATCAATCCATTATAAAATTTTCATATAAAGAATATACATTAGAAAGTGCACACATACAATTAACTTTACAATGATAAAAACATTTTGGTGTCGCCTTTGCTAGTGTGGGTTGTTCTGGAAGTTCGTAGACAGGAATTTGAATGAAGTTTTTAATGTAGTTTGTTTTCTCTTTTCCTTTGACGTAAACATAGTCAACTGCACGTGTTAAATGTTGTAGAATTTTTCCAAACTTGTGAAATGGTACAAATCCGGTATTCCAGTTCAAACCGTGATGATGTTCTGTCAACCATAACGCTTGTTTCTGTAATTCGGTCGGTAGCATGTCGAACGAAAACGGTGATTTAAACACATAGTGGCTCAGCCGTTCCCCATCATATGCAGCCAGTTCTTTTACTACAAATGCATTTTTTTTCTCGTTTAAATCCTTGAATATCGAGAACTAATGGCATATTTTTAAATTTTGAATTTTTTTTAGTAACTGCACGTTATTTGTATAATTAATTATATCTGATTGCAGTTTTCGTAGTTTTATATTAAAGTTTTGTAATCTTCGAGTTAGCGCGAGCTGCAACAGTCTACGACTATATCGAGTTTGATATGACATAATGAATCCGTTAAAATTATTTTTGCTCGGTCTTAAATACCGCAATAGTGACATGCGCAGTTCAAGGCTGTCTCACGGTTTTGTTTAATGGGTTGTATATGAAAAGTTTTTCATGGAGAACTAAGCAATAGGCTGAAATATCTGTAGTTGTAGCCACATCTGTTTCAAATTCTATCCTTAGAACAACGGAACCAGTTTGAAGAGAATCTTTTTGATGAGAGCAATCGATATGAGCGATGGGGGCGTGATTTTTGAATTCCTTAGGATTAAACACTGGTTGATTAGTTTTGGTTAAGTAATATGATTCTTGAAAATTTGCATACATATCGTACAATGTTGCAAATTTGTTGTTAGCGAAGTCTAATAATAAGTCGGCGTAAGGATATCTGTCGGAATTTAAAAATACTTTAATATTTCGCAAAGAAATATTATCAAATTTACTCATATCACTAGTAAGTTTATTTTTTCGATCCTTTTGAAACGCTACGATAACATGCCTTGGCGATTCCACTTTGGTTGATGTTTTAACAGGCCAAGTGTGTCGTGTAGAAGTTGGTAAGGAAGGATATTCTATAATTTCCCAACTTCTGAAATGTATCGGAAGGCCTACACCTTTTTTTACAATCGTATTAATGTTAATTTGTTCTTCTAAACTAAGCGAAACGTGCGGTACTACCCAACTTATTCTATTGATTGTAACTTTTGGTTTTTCAGTCTCATTTTCGCTAGTTACAGCATCATAATCAGAACTGCTTCGTATAATAACTAATTCTTGTCTCATGTGAATCATGAGCTTTCTAAAATCTTCAAAAAAGCCCATTAGATGTTTTAAAGGTATTATGGTATTAAAATTTCCAGCAGAATCCGTTATTATTCTTTCTCTCGTTATTGCGTCTTTAAGAGTTTCCCCCTGTTTAGCAACTGTTTTGTTTTTTTTTGGCCACCCATCCAGCATTTTCCAACAAAGAACTTTCGTTTGGTGTATAAGACAGATAACCTTTTAACGTCGATACAAGGCCGACATCCCTAACAGAATCGATTACTGTTCCATTTAATTCGTATCTAATTTCTTTAAACAGGTATGCAACTGCATTATTGATAAACTCCAACTGCGTAGTTATTCCATCATCGTCTTGGGTAAGCTTTCCTTCCACATATAAATAACTATCACAGGGAACGGTGTTGGCTTCCAGATCTTGTATTGCTATTCGAACCTCATCATTGTAGTTGATGGTCCCAGATGTGGTGGGTTGATAAAAATGATACTGATAATTTTCAATACTAACGTCATTATATGGTTTGTCGGTCACATCCAACAGTTCAGCATGATTAGCAAAAACCATGTTGCTTCTTAAAAGAATGTAACAGAACTACTGTGAAATGAATACCCCTCTTCTTTTATAGTTATATTAACACCGTAAACCCTAGAGATTTCAAGAACATACGATTGTCTCTAGTCAATTTTTTATTTGAGACTACTTTTTTTATTGCGCGTCTTCAAAACTCGCTTTACCGTACCCTTTTTCCTTGATGCAAAAAAACGTAAAACCATTTCTAATTATTTACTTTCCTTAGGTGTAATCGAATAGTACGAGTGTCCTCACGGAAATTCACAAGTTCGTTATTCTGATCAACAATTCTTAGCGTAATCGTATTGATTCTTTTAAGGGTCACTGGATAATAAATAGTAGTGGCGGGTGTTTCAATGATTTTATACCCCGGCGAAACGGCAGGAAAAAACTGATGGATGATGTGTACGGGGCGACCGTTTAAGAAGGATCCTGCAGCTATGTTGCAGTCAATGAATATTGCGTTAACTTTAAGAATTTCCACAGGAAACTCACCAGTTATCTTAGTATTTGCGTCTACGATTTTATTACTAAAACCAAGTATAGCGCTTAGCGAGTTTTCCACATTAAACGATATTTTTCGGTTTGTTCGTAACCGCACTCTAGAGGTGCTGTTATCAAAGTCCATGTTAATACTGGCAGCGCCATCTTTTTTCTCAATTTCTCGTTGCATTATTTCGAGTAAATTATTGATTTCATACGAACCTGTAGGAATTTTCACTACATGTTCAATGTTTGTATCATCCCACCACAGAAATGTATTGTTTTTATCATCTACATTTGGAATAGAATAAAAACTATCAAAATTTACTAGTCCTATTTCATAGTCAACATCATCATCTAAGTAAATAGGTGGATTAAAGTCATAAGTTAATTCGGAAGATTTTCCACTAAGAATAAAACTAAAGGACATTTTTACTCAATGGTATTTTATTATGAAATGAAATAAATACATCATGGGTATTGATTATATAAAAAACTTAAACACATGTGGCCACAAACGTATGTGTCATATTTCTGGTATGAATCGTGATTGTACTTAATTCGCCGTGTCCTACCATCGCTAAAAAAATACGCAATTAATTCTTTTGGTGGTCTCAAATTTCCATAGCTGTCAAAATAAATTACCACTTCGTTTTTTTTTACATATGCTACCCAGTGAGTGCCGTCTCCACGCGATGAGTCCAAATTTACTATTCCACTTTCACAAGCATTTATTTTTGTGGGTAAATCGTCTCTCAAAAATACACCTCGAAAATATGGAATTTTAAGTTTTGCTGCATATTTCTTTAAGTCTTCATTGTTCAGTGCTCTACGTGGTAGGTTTACCGGTAGTTTTTTGGATACGGATACGCCAAATATGTTCCGTAACCCGATTTTAAACCGCGTCCTTTTGTTGCCGCTTCTATTGCCAAGTTATGTCTTTTCTGTTCCGCTAGCTCTGCCGAACTTGCCTTAGCGTCGTTTACTGCTTTTGCAATTCCAGCAGCACCTCCGCCTAAAGCGCCAAGTGCGCCCAAAATTGGTAATAAAAGTGGTAAAAACCCACCCCTCTTTTTTAAAGACGTTTTGCGTTTGTTGGTTTTGAGTACACCTCCAGTTTTAGGTATTGGTATAATTCTGCGTTTTCGTTTTATTCTAACGCTGGGATGTAATGCAAATTTAAGCGCAGTACCTCTCATTTTTCTATGTTTCTTTCGTTTCCTTAAACCCATTCCCAATTTTCGTTTAACGTTCATTGCTCCAGTTACTCCTAGCGCCGCTAATTTTTCTCCAAAACCAGAATCAGAAGCTTTTACTCGTTCCCAGGCAGCCTGTGCGAGTTCTTTGTCGGCTGCGTTTCTACTTTTAACGTCCTCAAGTTTTGCGTATGCGATGTCGTGTTTTTTGCAAGCCTCGTCTAATTGATTTATTCCAACGTCACCTCGTTTCAAACGTTTAGAGAGCTTAGTTCCAGGCCCACAAAATCTGTATCCACCTGGTAAATGTAACTCGATGGGGAGTTTGTTTATTAACGTATTCAATAATCCCCGACCACTTACTCGTCTCTTATGACGACGACTGGTTAGTGAACGTTGCCGTCTCGTCATTATATAAGCACTGACCAGTTAATATGTATCTTTATATAGTATTCCACCTCAAGACGATGCGTGTACAACTGCAGGAAACCCATTTGCCTATATCAAATCATGATGATGTCACACCCACTACCACTTTGAAAAAACATGGTGTTCTGTTTGGAGGGAACTCTAAACGTGGTTTACTAGTTGGCTCAAGCGGTTGTGGTAAAACTAATGTAATGTTAAGTTTACTAGAGCATCCTAATGGGCTCAGATTCGAAAATGTGTATCTATACTCCAAGTCACTTTATCAACCGAAATATCAATATTTACGCACCCTTCTACACCCTCTCAAACATATTGGTTATTATGACTTTAACGACGGTGAAACTGTAATATCCCCAGAAGAAATAAAGCCGAATTCAGTAATTATATTTGATGACGTCGCATCATGTGATCAGAATATTATTAAAAGTTACTTTTGTTTTGGACGTCACAAAAACACAGACTGCTTTTACTTATGCCAAACATATTCGGCTATTCCAAAACAACTCATTCGAGATAATGCCAATCTAATCGTTGTTTTTCAACAAGACTGACTAATTTAAAGCATATTTACGAGGATCACGTAAACGTTGACATGAGTTTCTCGGAGTTTAAAAATATTTGTGCATTTTGTTGGAAAGATAAGTACGGATTTGCAGTTATAGATAAAGATTGTTCTATTAATGCAGGAAGATATAGAAAAGGATTCGATAATTTTATACATATATAAGAAAAGACTTATAACGACTGGTATCATTTAAACATGGATACTCGAATAGCAAAACAGCTTATAGCCACAAGAAAAGCTTTGAAACGAAAATACAACTCCTTAAAAAGTGATGTTGCGAAATCACAGTTATCGCTGGAGAAAACGTATAAACCGATAACTGAACCCCTCAATGAATTATTAACAAGTTTTAAAGCCCCCTCCAATGGTATAAAAAATGAAATGTTGGAAGCACTTAAGAAAGAACTTAAATCTGAACAGCCTACCACACCAACATCAAGTCAACGGAGACGAACTTCATCACCAGCTCGTCAGTTTCAGCCCGATTATTATCAGACTGTACCTGTAGAGGATACTTTTATACACGACCCATCCATATTTCATGATACATTCGGGGCATCTTTTTTCGATGACACAATCCCAAGTACGTACCAGGAACCTCGAGAGCAGCCTAAAGCCACTTTTCAGGAAGATCAACAAGAAAGAGAATTTCAAGCCTATTTAGAAGAATATGCTGCACCTCTACCACGCGCATATATTGAAGACAAAATACGAAATGTTAACAAGGATTTTGACGATACTTTTGGTATTCGGTACGATGTGGATCTAAATTCATGGGTTATCGGTAATTCCGTAGTTAAATTTAAAGGGTCTAATGTACTTGTCGGAGATCAAGAATTTGAATATGTGGGTACGCCAGGCTTATATGAACTTTTATTTAAAAAGAATCCTATCGGTTACAAAACAAGCGATATTGAAAATTATATTGATATAATTCGGAGAAGTAACGCCCATTATTTAAATTACAATCCACAAAGTGGTTTAAGTACATCAAATGCCCCCAAATTTAAAAAAATAATCAAACCGAGAATTAGTACAATAGGTTCGCTTACGCAAGAAAAAAGATCTACGAAATGCCAATCGTCCTCGTTCAGGCTCTCACTCAGGGTTGATACAAGAGCGAGCATTACAAAACGTTCGTCGTCCTCGCTTAGGATCTCTTCCTACGACTGACCCCAGGCAGTTAAGAAGCGGGAAAAAAATTAGGGACTGGAATGATGGACTGGAATACAAAAAAACTGGAATATCGTTATTTCGATGATTATAATGAAATTGTAAACAGATTAAGACTACTCGTAGCATCTCAAGCCGCAGGAAATAATTCACATAATAACGAAATACTTTCTATCATAGAAGAATTAAAGGAAGCTAGAATTATACAATAAATACCTACTTCCGCAAACACAGTTTTATTTGACTTCAGTGACTCATCGTGTTAACTATGCCTATTGATAAATTTGGGAGACATATGTTACAGGCATCCCCGCATCCCCCATCACCCTCATCTGTGGTGGGCAGCTCGTCTACACCGCTATCATCATTTTATCTATGTGAACCAGTTTTATTCCGCAGTAAATGTATTTTAACTGTACGTGGATCCCATAGCCCGCATAACAGTCAAATTTATTATG
The DNA here is from genome assembly GCA_029963805.1 of Aromia moschata. Lineage (NCBI taxonomy): Eukaryota > Metazoa > Arthropoda > Insecta > Coleoptera > Cerambycidae > Aromia > Aromia moschata. The sequence goes on along the minus strand of JAPWTK010001067.1, from coordinate 37,938 downwards.
TATTAGAAAATGGAACCACTGTATACGAATGTCCTGTAAAAGGGAAGATTGAGCGCATAGTCGTTTATCCAGATAAAGTTGGAATTCAGATAAATAAGAAAACATCGCCTGTAGTCTCTCCAGATACCCTAGTAGGGCAGGATTTAAACAGAGGGGACACTCTTTATTTCACAATATCTACAACACCCACCCCACTGTGCGCTGAAATCGTTTTGCAGTGCCCTATAGAAAAATGAGTGACATAAAAAAACAAATAGTCAAAGAATTACACAAACCGGCCCGTAAGAACTTTAAACGTCGTCGTGTTATTGTTAAAGGTTTACACGATCTTCTTCAAGCTGACTTGGTAGTAATGATACCGTACGCAAAAGTTAATAAAGGCTTCCATTACATTTTGGTCGTCATTAACGTATTCAGTAAATTCGTGTGGGCCCAACCCGTTAAACGTAAGACAGCTCATGATGTTGTCAATGCAATGAAAAAAATTTTGCATGAAATGAAAATCATTCCAAAAAACATCCAAACAGATAATGGCAAAGAATTTTACAACAAGGAGTTTCAACAGTTAATGAAATCAAAAGGAATTAATCATTATAGCACCTTTTCCACTTTAAAAGCTAGTGTAGTTGAGCGTGTAAACCGAACTTTGAAGAATATAATGTGGGAACAGTTTAGTTTACAAGGATCATACAAATGGATAGGTATTCTTCAAAAAATCGTTGATGAATATAATGATACTTCACATTCTACGACGGGGTTAAAACCAAAGGAAGTCAACGTGAAAAATGCGAGGAAGCTTTTAAACACCGTATATAGTCGTTTGAAGCTCGTTGATATAAAAGGAGTAAAATTCAAAATAGGCGATTATGTGCGGATAAGCAAACATCGAGAAGCATTTACAAAAGGTTACACCCCTAACTGGTCCAACGAAATTTTTAGAATAAGAAAAGTTAATTATACATATCCTACCACGTATCTCTTGGAAGATCAAACGGGTCAAGAGATTCGAGGTGTTTTTTATAATGAGGAACTTCAAAAAACAAATTATTACGACATATACTTGGTCGAAAAAATTTTAAGGAAGAAACGCGACATGATTTTCGTCAAGTGGCTTGGATTAGATAATAGATTTAATTCCTGGATCAACAAAAATAATGTAGTTTAAATTGTTTGTAATTTGAAAATAAAAAATGTATTTTATTTTAAATAAAAAGTTTCTACAATCCAAAAATTGTTATTCTTTTGTAAAAATCCCAAATAATCATTAACATCATAGAGAGAAAACGTTTATTTTCGATAAATCAGAGGAAAAAAATTCGGCGCAAATTTGGTTTGCACCATAAATTTTCGTTATATCTAAGGAACATTTCGTCCTAAGGTCGGAAAATGATTGGACGCGAAATAAGAAATTTTTTTTCCAATCCTTGAGACGTCATAGCTCAGTTATTATTGTTCGGATCACTTTGAAATTTTTGACGTCGAACCTACTTTTGAGATGTACTTTCCAACGGGACCTCCAAACTTTCCCTAAATATTATAATTTCAGATTTTTGGAATAATTTTGAATTTTTTTACACGTGATAGGCCAGCGACTTAGGTGCAGTTCGATAGATCCCTGAGCCCTGAAGATGTTGTCCAAATGACTTTTCTGCGTAGAAGTTGCAGATTCCCCTCAATTAATTTTCAAAGGTCGTGGGGACTTTGGGGAAAAAAAAAAAAAAAAAAAAAAAAAAAAAAAGCGCGCCTTCGGCGCGCTGTCTTTGATGCGTACTTTTTTCTCCTCTTCTTTTTTCCTCTTTCTCCCTCTCGTTTTCTTTTTCCTTTTTTCCTTTGACAAATGCAACCCCATAAACAATATTTATCTATAAAACTATATCACTTATTGTATTGAATATGTGGAAACTGAAATAAGTCGGTACACATTTGTTATTCAGAATTAAATGAAACTACAGATATTTAAGCAGAGACGAGTTTTTATTAAAAACGTACACAGAAATTCAAGCGAAGTCAAATATTTATTAATGTACCTACAAAATATACCGACCAGGTATTTTTCTGCAAGTATATATTATAATTAAAACTAAGGCAATAAAAATTGTATATAGTAAATAGGAGATAGCAGAATATATATAAAATATGCATGATTACGTATTATGTTTATGAATACACAGCCGAATTACAACAATAGCACTGAAAAAAATATTTGGTAATACACAGGGCGTTTATTGAAAATTTTATAAATTATGCTCCTCGGCAGCAGACTGTATATTTGAGTTAATTTTTCACTGCCGCCATATTTAGTACACTTTTGAAACAAATAGTCAATAGAGATTCTCTTCTCCATGTAATGTTGGATGTAGTCCTCTAAAAGTGGGTTGTTGAGAATCCGGCGTACTGCATTATTTAACATACACTCTGTAAAGTCGTATTCCTTCACCTTCTTGATTAAATTTATTGGTAACCAGAAACCTTTTAACGCCTCTTGCTGACCACATTCCAGCAATTTATCAACTAAACACTCCATACACATTTTTTTTTCGTTATATAAGTCAATAAAATATAATGCGGATCTAGCGGTATCTCGTACCACATATACATCACTCGGAAAACGGGTGGTTATTTCAATATTTAAAGAGTGTTGAAGAATTTTCAGACCTTCAGAAAGAAAGCACATATTGGTTATTTTCGACTTACGAAATCTTGACAACTGATATCGAAAGCGCTTTCACACAAACCTTTTAAATAGTTGTCGAGAGTGTATGCGTACATATAATAAAACAGAAACGACATAAGTAAGAACGGTGTGGACGGTGAAGCTGGTATCATTAAATCCACATTCCAAAGTCGCTCGAACCTACACTTTAACAAAAAGAAGATTCCCGCCTTCTTTACCAACATAAATTGGCTCCATGAGAATAATAAATAGGTGCTATTTATTGCTGAGCGAAAGAATATTAATGAACTTAAAAAGAAAACCACTAGCATGGGATGCTGTTGTATATAATTAAGTCTCGGCGAGATAGCGGCGGCTGAATATCAAGTAGTTGATAATAATCGAATGCATTCCATTCCCATAGCTTTACGAACTGCATTCGACCAGGGCAGGTTGCAATAAAATCGAAATAAAAAACTACATGTATACGTTGACCGCTAAGAAGAATGCTGCGTTGGTCCCAAGGTTAAAATTTAACCGGCTAGAATATCTCTGTCTCTATTCACACGGACTGGTCGTGCATCTTAGAACAAAAAAACTGCATTTGCACTTTAATCGCAAGCCCATGCTGAAACAAAGAAACAGGTATGCGGCGTAGGTTCCACCACCACCTATATCCAGTACATAAATACATTTCTACTCAACGGCTCAACACATTAGTTCACTCTGACCAGTTCGTGCGCGATAACAACAAACAAGATGTCGCTGAGAAGTCGTCTTTCTTTGAAGAGGGCAGTGTACGACGACATCACCGACGACGAGCTACCATCGTTCGACGATAAGGTCCTAGCCGCAGTCAACTCCCGACGGGTGGAGGACCCTGTGGACGAGAGTATCATCCTCCTAGATGGTAGTTTCTCCGAAGTGAAGCCGATGAACGAGCCACCAGTCGCCCAAGAGCAGCACCAGGTCCCCAAGCCAGCGGCGAGTACCAGCGGGCCACCACCCCCCAAGCACCAGCCCCCTGCGACAGCGACGTACTGTCCAGTGGCGGGGCCTAGCAGCAGTAGGCCCACCAGATGTCGTCGCCACCAAAAAGTTAAAGTTGTGGCGGCAGGGCCTGGTACAAGTCGCCCCATCTCCACCGGCGTACCAGATTTTAAGTCGGTGGTGACGTCCACCCCTTACCATACCGCTCAAAATTCCGCTCATCTTAGATTCGGCGGAATGTATGAGGCAATAGCCTCTGAAGTTTCGGACACCCACCGCAAGTTACGAGAAGAGAGCTCCGCCTGGTTCAACGATTTTCGAACTTGTTTAGCTACAAAAGCTAGCGTGTTCGTAGATCAAATGCAAGCCAGGCGAGTTTCTTTACTTAAGAAACGGGCGGAGGTTGCGAAACATCAGAGGGTGTTGCAGAAAATCATGGCGGGCTTGGACGGGGACCTAGAGCAGCTGGACGAAGCTATCACTATGTACTCTGACTTCGTCGAGAATTTCCCGGGGGCGATACCTATGTTTGACGGTAATATTTTTTCTAATGATAAACCCCTGTATATTTTCGTAAACAATTATATTTTTACATTATATTTTTCTTTTTGTTACAGAGAGCATGAACTTTGGTGAAAGTGACTCGGACTGAACTGTATTAGTGTAGTGTTAGTTTAATCTAGTTTTAAGTAGTTTTAAGTTATACCTAGTTCTAAGAAATGTAAATATGTATATAATAATTATTAAAGATATTTATTGAACATGATTTGTTTTATTTTTTCACAGCACATATAAAAATTATTAAAAATACTAAATATAAAAACGGTTTCAGTATTTTATGCAGCATATAGTGTAGTTACTAATTAATTGCAAGAATATTCTTTGAATTCATTAGTAACTTTGGTATGATGTACCTAAAATATCGAATAAAAAACACAAAAGCTTCTATAAGTTAAAATAAATGCAGTAATTACTTTCTCCACATTTAAAACATAACGTAGATAGACAAAAATGATAGATTCCAACATTTTGCCTATCAGACGTGGGTAATTAATTATAATATGATTAATTATAATATGTGTGGAACTTAATGTATATAGCATTTATTTTAACGGATAAACTTTTGTTTATTAAATGAATATAATTGTAACATTGAAAAATTAATTTTTATGAAAAAATATCTAAGATAATATTTTCAGTGGTAAACTAATAAAGGTAAATGGATTACATACAAACAAGATTATTAGTGCATAAGCCATATAACTAAATTTCGCTACGTTTTATGCAATTTTACTCTTTTCAATAAAATAAAACAATTTGTGATTAAACGTTTATTTATTTACAAAAAATATTACATTTTATTAGTTATATAGGTACAACAAAATGTGAAGGAGGTTTGCTAAATAGTTTTTCTCTCAAAAATTGATGTTGATAGTCCAAACACCAACACCAACGAAAATGGTTATTTTTATTTAAATATGTATATCCAGTGTTCTCGCAAAGATATGTCACTTTACTTAAACATGGATCACACAGATTGTTCCAAATGTCGTACTCAACTTCTCCGCAAGCTAAACATCTTTGCCGCATATGATTATTGTCATCCAAACATTTGTTGCAGATATTTCTGCAAATCCCCAAGTTCGTATATTTCACCGCGCCTCCACACTTTGCACATGCTGGACTTCTACTTATACAGGTTGTCCGAGGCGTCTGAATTTTTACGGGATTTAATTTCACACATCCACGGCATAATCCCGTAAAACAATTGAATTCATCTGTATACCAGGCCCGCCAACAATTATGACAAACCATCGCATCATCTCTTCTAAATGGAAAGGCTACAACTTTTACTTTTTGATCCCAAGCTTTTGGAAACGGCATTGTGGATTTCTTACTGACATAATGCATATAACAACTTTACTATTTATACTCAACTAAAGTCGACAGCAGTAAAACAGGTTATATCAGTTTAAATCTCATTCATGCAAACCTGTTTTGAAAAGCCTTTCTCAAAACTAGCAAAACCGGTTATTGTCGGATAATGAAAGATTCACAATACATTCCTGAGTTGTTTTCGATTTGTATAAATACCGGTTTTCGTATATCTGAAGTTAGTTACTTAAAGTTACACGTAAAAACACCTTCTTGTTAAAATGTTCTGTAAAGTTTGTAACAAACAATTCTCTTCCAAATACCACCTGCTGCGCCATCTTAGAGAAAGTTGTCCCAGTAGATTTAATACAACCCCACAATGTGTGAAGAAAATTAAAGTGAGTCAACCACAGACTACTGAACATGTACCGAGTACCTCAACTGCACCTGAACCTACTGTCGCCGACGCATTACCGAGTACTTCAACTGCACTTGAATCTGCTACCGCTAACACAGTACCGGGTCCTTCCTCGTTAGTTGATTGCCCCGTATGTGGTGAATGTGTACCTAAACGTAATTATGTTGGTCACATGAGACGCAACTCACATAAAATCGTTGAGAATGTCTTAGATGAAGGTGTTGAACAACTCCATAATAACAAGAAGTTCAGCATTGTCAGCTATCGGTTTTCTAGTAGACATCATCATATTGATCATTCATCATTCTTCTCGGAGATAGAAGTGAAAGTCACATCAATTATTTCTGACCATATAAAAAAATGGGGCGGCCTAAAAGTAAACTTTGAACTATTTTCTATGTATGTTATACCCAACAAAGACACGTTTGATCTTAAATCATTCAACACGCAAAACCAAATCATAACATTTTCTTCTGACTTATCGAAAATATATGAAGATTTTAAGTCTACAATAATAGCGAAAGCATCGGATCTTCAAGAACGAGACTCTGGTTGGGCTTTACAACAAATTATGTTTCTGGAAGTTAATATTAACAAGTATAATCCGATAAACGCATCTTCATACATTAAGCTACCTAAACAAATTGAGCTCAAGAAAGCTGTTCTGAATATAGTTAATCAAGATAACATGTGTTTTGCCTGGTCCGTGAATGCTGCTTTGTTTCCCCACAAATGTAAATCCAAATAGGACCTCATCATATCCACATTATTCTACTCTACTGAATTTTGAAGATATTGAGTTCCCAGTTAAACTAAAAGATATTTCTAAGTTTGAAAAATTGAATAATATTTCAGTTAACGTATTCGGTTTAAGCAATCGCTTTGAAAATGGTAAAACAATTTGTGATATTGTTGGACCATATTATTTTACTGACTCCCGAAAAAATATACATGTGAATCTATTACTTATTACAGATGATAGTGGAAAAGGTCATTATTGTTATATTAAAAATTTATCGAGGTTGGTATCAAGTCAGAAATCTAGACACAATGGTAAAACATACATTTGTAATGGTTGTCTACAATTTTTTCAAAGTCCAAATCATTTACAATTACATGAAGCACACGACTGTAATTTCGTATGCACAAAACTGCCAACGACCGATTTAAAACTGAACAAATACGGTGAAATGAGTCCAGAAAACATTCTTAAATTTGTTAATTTTGAAAAACAACTTACCGTTCCATTTGTTATATATGCAGATTTTGAAAGTATTTTAAAGCCAATTCAACATGCGCAACCATCAAATGAATCTTCATTTACTCTGAAGAGTTTTGAACATGTTCCGTATTCATTTTGTTTTTATGTTAAATGTAGTTTTGACGATGCTTTCTCAGAATTAGTATTATATCGTGGAGATAATGTTGTGGAGACTTTTGTAAGTAAGTTAGATGAAGTTGTTCTTAAACTGTATAATACACATTTAAAGAATATCATACCATTGCAGCCGCTTTCTAAGTTTGATGAAGATAATTTTAACGCAAGCCTATATTGTCACATTTGCGATAAACCTTTTACCGATAACACCATAAAAGTTCGTGACCATTGCCACCTCACTGGAATATATCGCGGTGCTGCCCACGCAAATTGTAATTTGAATTATAAGTTACCAAAATTTATTCCAATATTTTTTCATAACCTTACAAATTATGACTCCCATCTATTTATAAAGAATTTGGCGTTAGATCAGGAAAAAATTGATGTTATAGCTCAAAATAAAGAAAAGTATATTTCTTTTTCAAAAACATATTTTAGTTGAAAAGGGGGAAGGCGTGGAAAAAGATGTGTATTTAAAGTTACGATTTGTAGATTCTTTCCGATTTTTACCGACTTCTTTGGATAAGCTAAGTCAAACCCTAGAACATTACCAGTGTAACGAAATTCGAAAATACTTTCCGGATCAGCTTAAATTTGAGCAAATCCGTCGTAAAGGTGTCTTTCCTTATTCGTACATAGACTGTATAACAAAACTTGATGACACTGAATTGCCTTCAAAAGAAAACTTTTTTGACATTCTGCGTAATGATAGTATTTCCGACGAGGATTATAAACGAGCAAAAGAAGTTTGGGGCATCTTTGATTGTCAAACCCTTGGAGAATATTCCGATATATATTTGGTTTCAGATGTATTATTATTAGCGGATATCTTTGAAAACTTTCGTAAAATTTCATTCCAAAATTATAAGTTAGATCCTGCTCATTATTTGACCGCACCGTCATTGAGTTGGGATGCGATGTTGAAAAAAAACTGGTGTTACACTGGAGCTCCTTACAGATGTCGACATGCTTCATTTCTTTCGGAAAGGAATTCGTGGGGGGTGTTAGTCAGTGCAGCAACAGAAAATCTATTGCCAATAATCAGTTTGTTCGTGGTTATGATGATTCAAAACCAAAATCATTTATTGTTTATCTTGATGCTACAAACCTGTACGGTTGGGCCATGTCTCAAGCTCTCCCAACGGGTGACTTTCGATGGCTAAGCGATGAAGAAATTTCAAAATTTGACCCCTCATTAATAGACGATAACTTTATGAAAGGGTACGTGTTAGAAGTCGATATTGAATATCCTGAATATTTACACGATTCCCACAATGACTTACCGTTTTGCCCAGAGAATTTTGTACCACCTAACAGTAAAAATTCTAAACTTCTATTAACCTTACATAACAAGTGCAATTATATTATTCATTATAGGAACTTAAAGCAGTGTATAGAGCATGGTTTACGAATACAAAAAATTCACAAAATTTTGGAATTCACACAATCGACGTGGTTAAAACCGTATATTGATTTAAACACCTCACTTCGCAATTCGTCGAAAAATGGATTTGAAAGAGATCTTTTTAAGTATTTTATCAACTCTATATTTGGTAAAACTATGGAAAATGTCGATAAACGAGTTGATATAAAGCTTCTCACCCATTGGAAAAATATTCGCGGTAGTAAAGGGGTCGAAACATTTATAAGCATGCCAAATTTTAAATCAGCTTCAGTTTTTTCTGAAAATTTAGTAGCAGTCCACATGGGACTTCTTAAAGTGTACTATGATAAACCTCTGTATGTGGGTTTTTCAATCTTAGATATTTCCAAAACAGTAATATATGATTTCTTTTACAATTTTATTAAAGCCACGTATGGTGAATGTGCGACACTTTGCTACACCGATACAGATTCATTAATCTTAGAAATTCAAACAAATAACATTTATGACGATATAATAAAAAATATCGGTTGGTTTGACACGTCTAACTACGCTGAAGAAAATCCTCAAGGCATACCTAAAAATCAGTCTATCGTCGGTAAAATGAAAGATGAATATGCTGGCCTTCCTATAAAAAGTTTTTATGGTACAGGAGCAAAAGCATATTGTGTTGAACTAAACGAAGGTGAAACAAAAAAAAGCTAAAGGAATTTCAAAGAATGCTATCCAAAAAGATCTGCATATTGCAGATTACAAATATATTGTTGAGAACGGCGGATTAATATATCGTAAAATGTACGTATTCAGATCACACCTACACACTATGTTTACTGAAATGAAAAACAAAGTAGCTTTATCTTCATTTGATGACAAGCGCTATGTTATTCCTGGTTTAAGTAAAACTTTTGCTTGGGGTCATAAGGCTATACTTTCAGATTCTGCAAAGAAAAATGATTTAGATGATTTAGTAACTTTTGCCACCGAATTATGTGATTTTATACCACCAGAATCATCTGACAGAGAGTTCTATATAGATAATTTTAATTTAAATATTTGTTAATCTTATCTATTGTATATATGTATTGTTAATTTTATATGCATGTATATGTAATCTATTCCAAATAAAGAATTATCAAGATACTCGTATATAATTTAGAATTGTACCCCTCCCAGATTTTAGAGACTGGTAATACTGACTGTAAAAGTAATACATGGTGGGGAATAAGTGACTTGGTGGGGGGTGTCTATAAGTCCTAACACATACCTAACTTATCCAGTATACTTTTAGAAATTTCTCCAACACTAGTATCATGTGGATGTGTTACGTACGAGAAATTGAAATCACTGACATGAGAAGTGGTGTAGAACACTTGGTGCAAAAATTTAATAATCTTCGATTCGAAGCTGAACACGAGGCCATCTATGGATTGGGGAGATTTTACTCTGAGGAAGAGTGTACGGAACTTGCGAAAAAATATGAAAATGGTGCCTCAGTTTGTGACGATTTTCTTGAAGGTCGTATTTGCGAAATGTGCTTGGTGGTGAAATTAAGAGAAATGGAATTAGATAGCTTCCTCTACTGCATTACAGACTTTTTATCTCCTGCACTCCGAGAACAGCTAAATATATCCGGCTACGATGAGGTTGATAACAGCGATGAAGAGTCTAATGATTGTACAAGTTAAATTTGTATTTTGTATAAATAAAACTAGTGTATCTATTAAATATTATTTTTTATTTCTACTCCTTGTATTTGTTACATTTATTTTAGTAAAATAAGTTACATGAAAAAAATTGTAATGCATTAACAATGTGCAATATCAATATAACTTTGACAATCCAGTGTTTGCATAAATCGTCGTCCTGTTTTTTTGTGACTTCGTTTGAAATATCCTCCTTATTCCTATATTTGCCCTGTTCCAACTCACACATTTTCTTTATTAATTTTGCATATCTACAGTAACTAGCATATTTTAAGTGATCCTGAATGACCTTATCATTCTGCTTCCACTGAAAAATCTCAACATTGCAGTAGAAGCAACGCGTAATATCACTTTGTCCCGTATAATAAAAGCCTGCTAAAGACAATTCAATTGGGTCTAAAACACCAGACCATTTTTTCAAATGACAGTAGACGTTTTTCGAAAGTTTCATACGACTTTGAGGGGTTCTTTTCTAATTTCGTAGCAACGAAAGTCCTCAATATACATGTTACCAGTTTTATTAATTTTACATTAAATTCAGCTTTCAAAAATATAAATCATCCAGTAAAAGAAGATCTGGGCAACGTATTTCTATTTTAATAGGTCGCGTTGTAGTGAAAAGTGCCGTACACGCACCTATTGTTAATTTAGGACTCCTCCCCCCAATATATTCTTGATGCTTTTCTGCGACTAAGAACTTGACGACGTACCAAACATTATTTAACTTCCCACCTTAAAATTTAATCATCTTCATCACCTTTGTACATTTTGTTATGTACTCATATCTGTTGCGTCCTATATTTATTTTAAAACGGGTGATCTAGAACTCTCTATATTCCGATTGGTTTATAGGTAAACAATATAGTGGGGTAACCTGAATAACCTGTTTTATTGATAGCTAAGAACCGATTTGACTTTGAGTGGGAAAAACCTGAATAACCAGTTTTGTAAGTGACCGGTTATTGACCTAACAGCGTTGAAGGTGACCGGTTAATGACCTAATCGCTTGACCGGATGACCTTGACCCGAAATGTGGTGGGGGTAAAAAGTGGTGGGGGTAAAAAGGGTGGGGGGGGATGTTTGGGGGGGGGAGGGGGTGGGGGGGGGGGAAAGTAAAAAAGTGGTGGGGGGGTAAAAAAGTGGTGGGGGGGGTAAAAAAGTGGTGGGGGGGGGGATAAAAAATTGGTGGGGGTAAAAAAGTGGTGGGGGGGGGGGTAAAGGCGGGGGGGGTAAAAAAGTGGTGGGGGGGGGGGTAAAAAAGTGGTGGGGGTTGATACAGAACTCTCATTTATACCCTACTGATTCAGTTTTATAATTCGGGTTGGGTTTTTTTTTTTTTTTTTTTTTTATAAAAAAAAAAAAAAAAAAAAAAATTTTTTTCTGAGAAAAGATTTTTCTAATTTCAGTAATAAACTCTGTCAAATTATAAAAACTAACCCTGTACATAGTAAAATCGCAGTACAATCCGGATTACAATCCGGATTATCCGAATTATAATCCGGAATATAACCCATCTGCCGTGTTGGGTGCCCCACCCTAACCAAGTTACGGCACGTATCAAAGGTCGAGTCGCAAACGTATACATTTGCGACAAACGTATACAAACATATTTTTTACTTATTGTTAGTATGAGTTGTGTCGGGACAGCGTCCATCGCATGTTACGGTGGAGCGTTAGATAAACAATTTTGCGGAACTGACTTTTAATGACAATGAACTTGTTGTATCGTGTGTGACAGTGCACTGACGGAGCACATAAAAACAGCTGTTTTGCAGCATGTTGCTACAGACAAACACAAAGCTTCTGTGTTTGTCTTCAAAGTGGTGGTGTGAGTACTCGAGACAGACAGGGACAATTTAACTTGGATTTAGTCAAAATGATGGTTGTGAGTACGGCGAAGTTAGTCTGCCTACAGAAACAACTGTTAGACGATTATACACAGCACACTGTATGAGGACATAAAACAATATCGTCGGGAAATTGTACGATAAACCCATATGGCTTAATGGACCGAATATAGCTAACGTAGTGGTTGGGGGACTGGATGAGGCAAAAACCATGTAAGGGAATTTGATAACTTGAAGGGTGTTGGAAAGTATAAATGCGGAAGTAATTAGTGAGCGTGTGACTAGCAGTCTACAGTCACTATGGAGCGAGGAGAACTTTGAAGTAAATAAACGCCATGTATTGCTGCTACTGTCTTTAATTTAATCTGTCTACTAATTTAATCCATGTTATTTGATAATTTATGGAAACTTGAGTGGCAGTACGGACACGTTCCGTGTGTACGCAAGTTCTATGTCTTGTGACAAGTTGCTACGCCGCCGCTGGTTGGCGGGGCAGCAAGCTAAAAGAGAGGGAGACGGGACTTTGCTGGAGATAGTATAACCTCTACGCGTGGTGGGTAGGCAGTGGTGAGTGTGCGCGGAGACAATTTGGCCGGCGGCTAGCTCACCGGAGATTGGGGGTGGAAACCTGTCTCCGATCCCCGCGCGGTACCACTAAGGTTATACTATCCGCCGAACGGGGATTAAACAAAGGGGGTGAAACGATCACGAAAAAAAGAACGGAATTAAAACCATGGACAATTATTTAATAACAATTACAAAAAAAAGGAAAACGAATAACAACTAATACGATAGATACACAACTTTCCTGGTCGAGGTATTGCCAAAATGATCGACAAAAAGGGCGTAGTAGGCATGGTGTTACAATCTACTAAGTAGGCCCCAAAGGCACGACGGGGCAGTAGCTCTACCACTGATGTCACCAACTAACGACTATAACAATTATCAACTGTCACTACGAACGACTATAAAATATGTGTTTAATATTTATCGCGGGTAGAGAGTGCAATACAAGGGCCAAGTGCAGAGCGACCTTACCGGGTGGATCGGTTGACGTCCCCCTTGGTATATATACCGCCGGTGTACAGGGCAGTAGGCACAACAGTAAGTGGCCCCCTTCAGTACTGAATGGAGGTGCGTTACTTAAAGAGCACGAACTGACCGGTTTTTATATATTTTAGGTACCCCCGTGCTATCAACAGACAATAGAAGCAATGGGTCCGCAGTGTCGACGATATCTAGCGGGGTAAGGTTATCTGCGCGACCGTGTACCTAAAATTTAGCTGATATGACCTTTGATGTTCCTGGTCCCAGAGCCCTAAGAGTGCCTGAGGTCCGGTAGCCACTAACTTCCTGTCGATGTCTCCCTGTCCCTGACCATGTGGTGGAGTTGAGGTTATGTGCGTTCCGGAGCCACCAGAAAGGTGTTGGGTGCACAGCAGGTGTAGCAGGCTGGTGTCCTTTGAGACAGCAGGTGCCGAGCCGAGATCTGCGCCCGCCGGGCGAAAGAAAGCAATGGGAAGTAGCGCGTGTAACAGCCCGAGAAGAAAAGTAATAGGAAGAAAACCAACAAAAGGCCTAGAAGCAAACATGCAGCAATTAGTCATGCAAAAGCAGTGTACATAAATGTGTGAGCGCCTTTCCCTACCTTTGTAGTGGTGTGTGGCCTATGTCGTTTTTTTTCCTGAGACTCAATATTCCAAAAAAAATCCACCGTAAAGATGTGTCCCCAAGAACAAAAGGGCTATTGAGCTCAGTCAACACGATTAAGAGAAGAAAGAAAATCCGCAGAGCGCAGTTGGATGTCCCAAGACACAGAAAAATCTTCCCTTTTTCGTGGCCGGAGAGGGAAAGAATGACATTTCTCCCGACTCCCGAATTATTTAGGGAATTTAAAATAATTATCATGACAGGCCAGGTTCACCAACTGTAGAAAATTTTAAATTTGCAAACTGTTAGCAAGAGAAAGGTATATAGGATAGTTTACGCCATTAGAAGGTAGAGAAAGGATAAGCACACTGGTGCTCTACTGCCTGAAAATAAAATTCTGTGCTGTTCACTTCTATTGCTAAATGAGGTTATTGAGCCGGTCAGTTTGATCCCGTAACAGTTCCTTTGTCGATTAATTGGACTGCAACACTCACCATCATATGTATAACGTAAGACCTGGGTTATCATTTTGTAACGTTACTGATAATCCTGGAGCCGTTCCTGGTAAAATACACATATATTAGTAACCCCCGAGCCCTATTTATGAGGTTATTAACTTTGATCATTCTGACGCTCAAACCCCTCAGGGCTATGGGGCTATTGTTTGAAGCTGTCTGCCCACCAACCCTTAAGACACGTGCTTCTAGTTTTACACATACAGATCCCTAAGCCATTGAGTTATCGATTTAAGGGTATGGGTTTGTAAGGGTAGGAGTTGTGAGATTCACTCTAGATTTCTGTTGACCCCTAAACGGCATCTTACGACAAAAAAGTCACAATTTATTTCCTTATTGTATATCATGATTATCGATGCAACCTTTCATATAATGTACACAAAATTGACGATTGCAGACCATTTTTTTATATTAAGGGCGAACTATGACGTAACTGGTACAACCTGGCTGCGGATCCGGTTTCAGCAACCCAAAAAACATGTTTGTATGGCGGTTTATTCTACTGTAAGTGATACATATTTTGTGTATATATGTTATATAATTTATCATGTCCCTAAAGCCCTATAAAGATACAGAAGTGGACGAGTGGGCGTTTGCTGGAATGTGATAGGGAAATAATTCAGTTCGGGATAAGCCGAAAGATTTTCATTGGGCATATGTTTTCCAGGATTTAAGCCACAAGTCCTGGTTGCAGAGTATAGCCATACATTATCGGACTACGGTCTATAAGGATATGTCAATAGATAAAATCCTTTTTAGGGGAGAAACCGATTATGGATTAGCATGTAATATCTATAAATCACGTTATTTCGGTAGCCGACTTTGTAATATAGACATACATATGTGTAATTAAATAATATTAATTGTATATGGATAAATAACCAGTCATTCATAAAAAAAGTTAGCAGAGTAAAAAATACGCATTTCCTTAATCGTATAGTCCAATTGATAAAAATACTCCATCTTGCATTAATTAGGGCAAATGATTTTTTTGTAGAACTGTTTGGTACAAGGTGGGAAGTGTAAAACTAAGTTTTCGACCTCGAAAGCCGGGGGGAGAACTTTTGGCAGGCGAAAAACCAAGAAATTTTCGCACTTTTTTTAGTTGTTTGCTTATATCTCCTAAACGACTTATGCTACAGAAAATTTTATACGTTCCGAAATTGAAGTAGACAAAATGTTCTTCAAAATGCATTCAGTCAAATTTAATTATATGTCGCCTGGTTCGCATTCTACGGAAGTTTAATACGGAAAATCGATGTTGATGCTGTTGCCTCATGAAAAGTAGATGCCGCTTCTTCTGGTATTCTAGTCTAGAGGCATGAACTTCGGGCGGTTTTTTGAAGCTCTGTACAAACGAAACAAAAAATATTTTTAGTATCCATTTTTTTATCATTTGTTTATTGATATTTTAAAAGAACATAAAACATTAACAGAAAAAAAGACTCAAAATTGACAAAGTTATGAGCTGGCAAAGTAGGGGGGGGGGTCAAAAAAAAAGGTGTCTTGGCGTGCATGATTTCAACCATTTCATTTTCAAATTTTTTCATAAAATGGCGGCAGTTTGAAAAAAAAATTGTTTTGCATGTTTTTTTAACAATTCCGATTTGTTTAAAAATAGTAAAATTAAAAATGTTTGAAGAGGAATGTATAAAGAACATTCACACCAAATTTCAAATAAACCGGTTCAATAGAACTTGATATATCGTGCACGCCAACTCGAAAAAAGTAGTTTTGAGAAAAACGCGTTTAAATATTTGAGACAAGTTTCCGGCAATTTTACTCAGTTAGCACGTCCACGTTGCTTGAAGGCTGGCTCAAAACTAATTTGAAATAATACTAAGACGAAAAGATTCCGAATACGTTTCGTGTTTCGTAAGTACTCGGGCAGTGTCTACCGTCTATTGTTCATTTGTTCCGGTCGGACCGGAGCCGATGCTGCGTCACAAAAATGGCTGTAACTCATAAAATAATTGAAATTTTGAAAAATCCTTTTAAGGGCATATTCTTGAATATCTAAACTTTGGAAATATGAAACAAAAAAATTCGATTTTTTTGAAATTTGTAGACTAGAATACCCCCTTAATGCAGGGTTGTTTTCAAGGAGGGCACATATTTTGGTCTTGCCATGTCCAAAAGGGAATGATGTTGTGTCACAACCGAAGAAGGCGTGAGCAAAAAGAATGTAGTCAGGATCATAGTTATACGATGATGTTGAGGAGAATGTGCTAGGTTTGTCACTCTTTCCTGGTTTCAACATGTATAAGTTCGTTTGGGTTGAACTAGGAATTCCAGTTAGCAACACAAGAACGTCAACATCTTCGCTGATTATAAACAATCGACATTGGGAGAATGAGAAAAAGCTGTTGTTACATTGAGAACATCTGCCTGTAACATATTTATGCAATTCGCTTCGAAGTGTGTTTTCAACATCTGGATTAGATTGTTTTTGTTTTTCTCATTACCCAAACATTTTTCTGGGACACAGCAGGAGGAAGAGTTATGTCTTCGAAGGTGATGTCTACTGATGTGTTCATTTTGGAACGGCGAACCCATCTAAATTCGTCGATTTTCAAACTTCGGTAAAATATGAACCATACGACATACAATTACCTTTGACCAAATCATTTTGTAGGAAATTGTCTACTTTAATTTCGAAACGTATATAATTTTCTGTAGGTTGAGTCGTTTAGGAGATATAAGCAAAAAACTAAAAAAAGTGCGAAAATTTCGTGGTTTTTCGCCTGCCAAAAATTCTCCTCCCGGCTTTTTCGAGGTCGAAAACTTAGCTTCACACTTCCCACCTTATATCAAAAGATCCTAGAAAAAAAATAATTTGCCCTAATTAATGCAAGCTGAACCCTTCTGAGGCTACGCATCAACTGGGCTATTAAGTTTACAACCTTATTGAATTGTCAAGGTTGTCACATTATGTGATGGCTACTTTTACCGGGTATATAAAAACCGAAATAAAAAAAAACTCGAAATATATTTTCGAAAATGTAAGACATTATTTAAAAAAATGACGACAAGTGAGAACTGAGGGTTGTCCGCACTCCATATGAACTCCAAGTCTCCTATTCTGAGAGTTAACATAGCCCGAAAGATTGAAACAAGCCGTATTAGTAAAAAAAAACTTTTTCGAAGACAGCATTGTTATTGTTAAAATGGTTAATAAGCCATTGGCAGAACTGTAGTTCTTCCGCTCTGAGAATTTCATGTGTGACTGCAGACGATATGGAAGGAGCTCCAAATATTTTAATATCTGAAACACCTAACATTCGTATCAGAACATTAACAACCTCATTACCGCGAAAATCTGGTGTTGCGTCTTGTCAGCCACAGAAGTTTATTGCGTATGTCTTCTTTGATATTTCGCATGACACGTTGATATGTCTTCTGTAAATATATTTTACTCAACGTATCACAACATAGTAGGCAATGGAAAATCAGATACATATTTGGCAACAAAACGTCTAAAGTAAATATTGTCGACCACGTTCCACGAAAGGCTGCATGCGCAAAACATTATACACAAATCAAACCACAGTTCCTCTTTTGTGACAGTGCCAGGTATGTTTTTTTATGGATATTCGAATCTTTTATACTCTCGGCGAGTACGAAATATATACCGACGATTGCAAGGAATACATAAAATATGTGATCCGTCTATTTTAAGACCGTCGTAATTTCCAATAATATGTTTCAGTCAATGAACAAATAGTAACGACTGTGCCATTATTGCAAAATCTACACAATATCAGGTAATATGTAAATACAGTACACGAACTCAGGAGTTAGTCACTAGCGACAAAAAAATTTCTCAATGCGGAGGTCGACCGTTTACACCGACGGCACATAGAATATTAAATGGACACCTATCATAGAATTGTATAGTACCGGGTCTGAGTTACTGCATTCTTTACCGGACCCTAATAATAATACATAGCTCATACAACAGGAGTATATGCCGCACCACTCCCGCTGACCTCTCTGACTTTTGAACTCAGAAGACAATTGCGGATTTTGCGAGAAGCTGGAGTGTTAATAGCGTAAAATACACAGAGAAATGCGATGATTTCGTGACAGCCAATATTGTCCAGTGAGACGTTGACAATAATATGACGATATTGCATTTTACGGGCACATTGACTATAAATTTGACATGATGATGATAAATGATAATTTGACATAATATTTAACCCTCAAACCGCACACTGGTGCTATTTCGCACCAGTAAAAATTTCAACTGGCTGGCATTTCTCAGGCAAGCGCCTATAGCGTCTGCCCCTACTACAACAAATATGTCTCCCAACCCCCTTCCGTGCCGGTGTTGACATACTCATTCGTGCTACAGCTGCCGAGTGAGTCTTATCTAAAATTCGAATTGGTGCATATTCGCATCTGTGTGCGGCTCACGTCTGCGGAATTGTGGTCAACATAGATTATTATTCGAATTCGTGATTTTTTGCTGTGGTTAATAATAAATTAATGAAAGTTGAATTTTAAATCAGATTTCAGAAGTAGGTCAATATTTACTCATAAAAACATGCATTTTTTGTTATTTTTGGGTGAAATTTCTAAGTTCTTTTTTTGAAATTTCTAAAAGTATGACAGTTGTCATACACTGGACAATAACACTGAAGTCATTGGAAAAAATACTCATTGTTACTGTACTATTTTCATATATTTTTCAAATATACCTTTTTATGAAACAATGACGTTGGTTTCATGAAATCTTCCACAAATTTAAAAAAAGTACTTTTTTTTTGTAAAAGGTGAAATTTAGAAACAGGCAATTTTTTTAATAATAATGTTTTTTGTGACTAAATATCGCTTGCGGTCAATTTAAGTTATACCAATGGATTAAGCGGGTTTTACCCTAGAAAAGTATGGCTATCGAGTAGCTCTGAGATTATCTTCATACTTATATAAATCGTCAATCAAAATTGTAAAATCCCAATTTGCACCTGTGTGCGGTTTATGTGTGCTGAAATGAAATGTGCTGTTTGAGGGTTAAGAAAATAGTAATATGTAGTTTATATTATAAGGATAACTGGAAATAAAAAAAAACTTGTTTCTCTTTACTTAGAGGCAAATAAAGTTATGCATCTCTAGCTTCTATGCAGAATACGCTCATCATTACCCTGAACCTTAGTTAACCCTTAGTTAACTTTCACGGCACATCCACAGTGTCTTATATTCGAAATTCATGGTTCGAAAGATTCAAGTCCGCTGATGTCTGATCTAATAATTTTATATACGAATAAAGACGGTGCTACTTCACAGACTACGCGATAGTCTTAGAGGAAATGGATTTTATTAAACTTTATAACTTCGACGTTTGTCTCTAGACGAAAAGCTATGCAAGAAAATTAATTTGCTCGCATGAACAAACTTTACGCTACCCGTTCAGAAATATTTTTCATTTTCCATTACTTTGTCAGAAATAGTCTTATACGGTATGCACTTCGATACAGAGAATTTCTAGAACTGCTAGTTTGTATCAACAAAACATTTATGCGACAGTAAAACAAGTTAAAATTAACACTACATACACATATGAACTTTAGAGGAATGTAAAAATAAAGACGAATTTTTCCTCGTTTATTTTAGGTATAACTTTTTTAATTATGTACGCATGACTTGTTCTCTCTTCATTAAGTATTTGTAAATTAAAAACGAAAGAGTGCACACTTTACGTTTTTCACGGAATTTTTTATTCTCATTTAACAAATGATTGCAAATGATTGAACGTGTTGAACAAAAATGGAAAAAACATCATTAATAAAAAAAAACTGGACGTTTTCCACGAACCACCGAACCGCTATAATTTTCTCGACGCGCGTTTCGCCAACTAAGCATCCTCAGGAGAAGATTTAAAACTAAATTCTAACCTACACACTTGCTCTATTTATACTTAATCTATTTGTTCCATCTGTCTCTGTTTATCAGGCCAAACGGTGGATTGTTAGGTATTGTACCATTGTCCTTATTCATACTACTGTTACATTTAATGATTTCTAAACTTTCAAAAGCATCCAACTCTCTGCTGTTTGTTACGTTTGTTACATTTCTAATTAATTTTAAATTATTTGTCAATCCTATGGTTGTTGTCAAAAGCATGTTGGGTAACACAAAATTTTTCCCGTTCTGCCATATTTTAAATGAGCCATGTGTCCTTTAAATCTAGTCAAAATAGATCTTTTTGTTTGCCCAATATACTTTTTATTACAATCTTTACAACCTATTTCATATATTACTGATTTTTTGATATTGTCGATTTTATCTTTGGGGTTGCCCAAAAGCGTCTGTAGTTTATTTTTAGAATTATACTATAAACCAAATTGATGTTAATATTTTTAAAAACGTTTACCTAGTCCGCAGTTGAATTTAGGTTCGAATGGTAACGAAACAAATTTCGAGTTGTCAATATCTCTACGAAAAGTCGTGGAATTGTACAGGGCTCTCTTTTCATGCTCCCTTATTAACGTATATGGGTCATTCCACCAAATAAATTTATTTTTACGGGGCGACCCCCGCCGATTTTATTCAAACTTCGTGTAACTGTTCTCCATAAAAAAAAATCTCTGAAAATTTGAGTCCTTAATAGACACTCGTTTCGAAGTTATGATATTTTGAATTTTTGAAAAAAAAAATGTTTTTCGTTAATTTTTCTAATGGAGAAAAATTATTTATACAAATAAGATTTTGACAGTTTTTGATGGAAAAAATTCTAAGCTTTCCAATGACAATATTCATTTTTCAAGATGGGCATATTTTTTGTTTAAATACAATTAATAATTGTTCAAATACTTGCCATTGAGATTCGTAACTTTTTGAAGCAGTAAAATAATTTCAAGATATTTTTTTGTTTTTCCGTTTTGAATTTGCCGGTGAAATATTCGTATTATACCGTGTGTGTAAAGCCGACATCGGCCAGTTATGAAAAAGGATGACAGAAGTGAGACGACAGATAAGAAGCAACCGCACGCATCGAAGGCAGTGAGGGAATAAGACCGGCACTCTCACCACCTGTGCTTGTTGTTAAAACGAGAAGTGTAGCATTTTCCTTTTTTACAACTGGCCGATAGTCGGATTTACACAAACGGTATACTATTTTGTATAATTAGGCTAATCAAATTGTCGAAAATACTTCATTTTTGCAAAAAATTTAGTTCAGTAAACAAAGATATGTAAAAAATAGGAAAAACTACGTAGAATTGAATGAACTACTTTACCTTATCTGAATGTTTGGGCTTCATTTTCAAAATGGCGTCCAAAGTTCGCAATAACAGTTTTTTTAATTTATAAAAAAAACTAAACATTTTAGAGAAAAATGTTTCAAACAATAGTAGAAAATTTTAATACGGATCGAATAAGCCGAATGAACCGGTTTTGATCGATAAATAAACAAATTAGTTATTGCAAAAAAACCGCCAAAAATCGTAATTTTTTTCAAATATCTCAAAGAATCTCTTTCAAAAATATATATTTCTTTATGAAACTTGGTGAAAGGATAGCTCTTGGTGAGCAAAATAAAATGATTTTTCCAGAATGGAAAAATATTTTATAGTTTTTGAAAAAATCGAGTTTTTCGAAAAAAAAGCGTTTTTGTAAAATCCCCTATAATTCATAGCCCATCACATATTTAGGAA
Source organism: Aromia moschata (assembly GCA_029963805.1). NCBI lineage: Eukaryota > Metazoa > Arthropoda > Insecta > Coleoptera > Cerambycidae > Aromia > Aromia moschata. The sequence goes on along the minus strand of JAPWTK010001067.1, from coordinate 15,867 downwards.
CGGGGTTGGACTTAAAAATTTTCTTTAATGGTCACACTATTATGTGCAAATATTGCGCGAGAACATTTTACAGGCGTCGATTTTACTTTCATCAAAAATGAAGACTATTTAGTCAAAAAGGACGCTCTGGAGTGATACTCTAATCAAAAAACGGTGAAAGGGACACAAACATTGCACACGTTTTTACCAATTGATAAAGACGTAAGATATGCTTACATCAAAACTGTATCAACATGCCCAAAAAGTTCAAAAATAAAGTTTTTTAATCGTAGAGTGTTTATGTTTTTATTTATTTGTATTTAAAACAAAAAATATGCCCATTTTGACATTGGCATATTTGATGGGAAAAAATCTCAGCTTTCAGGAAAAAATATCAAATTTGACGTAGTTCGCGCCGCACAGTCAAAAAAATCGTTTTTTCTACTTTAATTCAATTTTTGAGGGTCTTCAGTAATATGTAGTGAAAAATCAATATTTTCATTGGAAAGCTGATTTTTTCCATCAAACACTGTCAAAATCTTGTTTTTATTAATATTTTTTCTCCATTAGAAAAATTAACGAGAAAGTTGAAAAAAAATGTTTTCAAAAATTCAAAATATCATAAACTAAACTTCTAAACGGGTGTATATTAAGGGCTGAAATTTTCAGGGATTTTTTTTCATTATAGAGAACAGTTGCACAAAGTTTGAATAAAATCGGCGGGGGTCGCCCCGTAAAAATAACTTTATTTGGTGGAATGACCCATATATTAAATGGACTGAGTAACCGTTATTTTTAGCTATATCCTCAATTCAATTTTTTTCATGTTCAAACCTCTCTTTAATGAGGGGGAAACTTAACAAACGGTGAATTAGAAAATTAAAACTTGCCATTTTATATTGAAAAGGTCGGTGTGAATCGTTGGGAATATATCCAAGAGTCGCGGTTTCTTTCTTATATATGTTACGGTTAAATTGTTTACTTGGCTAGTTTATAAACCTAAATTAATGGTGTCAAGTACCGTAAATCACATAATTTCAGTTTATAGTGAATTATAAAAATAATAAAAAATGTAATAAAACACGCCATAGAAAGTGAAAGTTTCATGATGGCGGTATTTTTGTTATAAATAATTATTTGAGGCGTAACAAGAGGCGAGAGAATGTTAGACTAAAGAAAAAATTAAATTTTTAAATGAAAAACATATTAAAGAAAAACACGACCAAACATTTTTTACTTTTTTGGACCCTTAAAATAAATAAAATCGTTATCACTGTTTTTTACCATAAAAGTACAACTCTTAAGGAAAAAAATGAGACCCGATTCGTTTCTCTACGACTCTTCGTCGAGATAGAAGAGCCGATTTTTGAGATGAGTTTTTTTTCTCGAAAAATCGATATAACTCGAAAAAGTTTTAATATTTTTAAAAAAATACATTTTTTTCGCTTGCCGAGGGCTATATTTTACAGTAAGTAACAAGTGCCAAAACCTTAATTTGCAAGAGATATAGCAAAAACAAAAAGACGATTTTTACGGTTTTTTCCGATATACCTCGAAAAATAAAATAGCAATCGATATTTTCAAAAAACATGATTCGATAGGTTTTTTTAATACCTACAACTTTCTAATTTAACTTTTTCGATCACACCAAGTTTTTTTTATTAGCGAAAAACCGTTTTTTTGACTTTTATGAATTTCTTAGGTTAACTTCGCCGTTTACGAGCAAAAGGAAAAAAACGCTATCTTTCTTAGAATTTCTTTTCTATATCACCATATTTTTTGTTTTCTGTTAGGATTTTTGGGAAATTTAACGTTGGGTCGTGACAAATTTATTGGACTAACGATTGGTTGATAGTTAAGTAACATTGTGCGACCTGGTATAATAACAGCATCTCTGGAACGTATTTTTTCCTCAGAACTCGCGAAATGGTTATTCGTCGAGTACACTCAAGCAAGTGGCGGTCCGTGGAATATGACATGCTCTTATTTCCGTAAGGAGGCATGGGACCCACCATATTTTAGGGGTGGTTACTAGACCTGGGTAGAAGGCTATAATGGCAACAAATCTTCAGGGAATTTTTTTTTTTACAAAAAATGGCTGCCTCGGGCAGATCTTGGAAACAGCTTGCAAAATATCTGCGAAATATTTTTTTTTTCATAATCACCGAGTAAATACGATTTTTTTATACTTGTGATTTTTACAAAATTCTTATTTTGCTTAAATATACAGCTATTGTAAAATCTCTCGGTCTTAATGTTGGGATAAAATATAAATTCAAATTACCATAACTTTTACAGATCTCAAAGTGTCAAGAAAATCACAAGTATAAAAAATTGTGTTTACTCGGTGATTATGAAAAAAATATATTTCGTAGATATTTTGCAAGCTGTTTCAAGATCTGTTCGAGGCAATCATTTTTGGAGAAAAATTTTCGCAAGTTTTCCCTAAAGATTTTTTTATTATATAGCCTTCTACTTAGATCTAGTTAGCACCCCTAAAATATGGTGTGTGTATCATGTCTCCTAATGAAAATGCGAGCATGTCAAATTCCACGGACCGCCACTACATTCAAAGATATGGCTCGGCATTTTTAACTCAATTTCCTATCAGTTTCCTAAAACACCTTTTAAAAACAACCGCAACGCTAACAAACGACACGGAAATTTGACAAAGTAAAATCTGAAAGCAATTTTTTGCATTTCACCTACATCTAATAATTATTTTTTAAATGGGTTACATTCTGAGTTACTTTTAAACTCAAGTACAATCTTGAAATGCTACATTAACAAGCTACATTAACAAGATATACGAAATATTGTGCAAAAATGTTTAATAAAAAGTTATTCAAGAAAACTCGAAAATAAAACCATAATTTTAAGATTGTTATGTCTTAATTTCTAATAGCTTTTGAACTAAGCTAAAGGAGGGGTTTCGATAACACCCATTACCGGTCCCTCTGATTTTTTTATTTTATTATTGTGTTAATAGGACTACACTTAAAATTCGCTCTATTTATATGCTTAAGGTATATTTTGATTTACAGCTGATGAGAATGAAGTAACAAAATACACTAATTAATATTATAATTGCCTTTTTTTTGACAAAGCAACATACAAGGCGCAAAAAAACATTAATATATTACGTAGAGTCCTCTTCTTCTTGATCTGACCATCCAGCTGCACTATCTTGAGTACAATGAATAAACTGACTGACTGATGCAACTGCATCGCTAACTCGTTAATGCCCGTCAGAACGTTCTCAATTCTCCATCGCAATGGTGCTCCCTAGACTGGCACGGACAACTGACGCATGTGCAATAGCGGGGGGCGGCACCTAAGCGCGCATTGGCGCAACAGTCCGCGCGTCGTTCAAACGCACAAACTCTGCTACCACAGCGCGCCTTAACCCAGTGCGTTTGAACGACGCGCGGACTGTTCCGCCAATGCGAGCTTCGGGCCGCCTATTGCGCATGATCGGGGTGTCCATGCCGTCTAGAAACACTGGTTGCAACGTCTCGTCTATAAGTACTCAAAGAAAATGAAGGGCTAAGTTGAAGTTTTGGAAAGAAAATATAGTAAAATCAGTCAATCGATGCAATATTAAATATTATCCAGAAATCCAATTCATTTATTTTTACCATGAGCGCAGTATAGTAACGTCGGTGTTTATGCATGTAATAGCTTATGTATTTGTTCACCATATATGTAAATCGCTTTGTTACTCGGTTGCGCTCTATATCAAATAACTAGATAAAGATTGTAAAAAACTACAAAAATGACGTATTTTTTGTAAAACAATTCAAGTTAAGTGATTCTTTTCATTAAGATCCTATTAAGTAACACAAAAATATATGTGTTTTTAGAAATCTTTTATATTTTTCACATTATAAAAAAATAAGATAATAAACTTTAAAAAATTTGATTTGGGGGGCTGATAAAGGGCCTTATCAAAACCCCTCCTTTGGAATAAGTTACCGAAATATTTATATCCAACGATTTACAATATTGCAGTTTTGCATCGTACCTATTAATTATGGAACATCCTGTACAATAATTAGGCTAGTTCTGCGAAGGACGGTCATATTTAATTTTGGTACCACAGAATATCTACTTAATTAGCATTTCTCGTTTGTAACAAATGGCGACATTTCGGAGGATAAACGAAATATTGCACATAATCGCACAGCAATTAGAATTATTTTTGGTTTACCCAGAGAACAAAACAGCTATTAATTCAGTGCCATTAATTTTAATGTGCATAATCGTTATTGCAGTAAAATTGTGCCATAAATTACGAATGGATCATTCCTAATATACGGAGGCATTTGGTGCACTGGCGAGAACGCAATCAATAATAAAATGTATCCGATTAATGTAACCGTACAATGTCATGTATGAATTGCTCCATACAGGGATGGGCAAAGCGAATAAAAGTGATTCGGATCTAGGTTTTCGCTATCGGTTACAACTAAAATTGTTCTATTTAACCGTGCCATTACCCTCTCAGTAACGTCATTAGTGGTCATGTGGTAGGATCATCTGTCATTTTCTTATATGAAACGCCCTGTATATTATTGCTTCTTTTGAATCTTCAACTCATTTAGAGCACATTTTGTATAGCATACCCTATGTCTAAATTGAACTTTGTAAATATTGCCAATCGAATGTAAAAATTTCATAACGTACTTCATTTCAAAAATAACTATTTATTTAATGTTACATACAGGTGTGTCCCCGGATTGAGTTACCTATAGGTGAAATGGACCAAAAGTTTTTCGATAAAAAGTCATTTTTCATAAAAAGTTCTGCTTGTCTTAAAACGTCCAGAAAGTTTGTTGTTTGTTCAATTTAACATACAGGGTGTTCAAAAATAGCAAATAAATAAATAATAATAATAATGTAAAAATTGCCTTAAATATTAACGTTATGTAAAAAAGTTATTAACAAAAATTGTTTGCAATTAAATTTAATACTCAAATATGAAAACATGGCCCACTAATTAATATTAAGTATTTTGGAGAGATTCCGCAATTTTTGTCATTGTTATACGTTTGAAGTATAGCCATTTTCCTTTAAAAAATTATGTTTACTAAAGAGCGCAGGCATAATAAGAAATCATAAACCCCAACAATATTATTTAAACATTTATGTTGAAGAAATTATGATTTGATAAACAAATTCAACAATTATTTTGAAAAAAACAACAAAGTCTATTATTCACGCACCACAACTATCCTACATGCAGACCTCCAAGTTCAACACATCTCTCCAGTCTCGTTCTGAAAGTATGTTGAGTGGATCATTTCTTTATTTACTTGGGCCACTGCTTGAATGATCCGAGTCTTGAGTAAATCAATATTGTGTTCTATCGGCTGTCTATGAAAAAGCCAAGTGGCGACAAGTCAGGGGACCTTGCTGGCCGCCAACAAATAGGTCCATATCTTCCCACTCTCTCCATATTGTTTGTTAAGCCAACTGCGGACTTGAATTGTTGAATGGGCGGGGCATCCGTCCTGTTGAAAATACGCTTTTTTCTATATTCAGAATTCTCTTCGTCTAATTCTGGCCAGAAAAATATATTTAGCATTCCAAGTATGAATTTTTGCTTTAAATTTTCTTTAAAAAAATACGGACCAATTCTTCGATTGAAATTATTTGCAACAAACATCCATTTTGTTTAATTTCGATTTCCAGAAGTAACCGAAAAAGACGGATTTTCTTGTGCCCAAAAACGACAATTCTGCGACGATACCACTCCAATGGTAGATTATACTCTTGTAAAAATGCATATCTACGGTAAGCCTCGCTCCTATTTCTAAACAGAAATTCAATCGACGTGCATCGTCACCAACTTCCAACGTGTGTATTATTTTCGGTTTGAAAGCTTTAAACCTATTTTCGGCAAAATCCTTTGAATGTGTTTCTTGCTAATATCAATTTGTGCATATTTCTTTCTTAGTGATAGTTTTGGATTTTCTTCGACTGAATTTTTAAACTAGAATTGTGACTGCATCATCGTCTCATAGACCTTTTTTATGTTTTACTGCATTTTACATCACCAGTTAAATCAAATTTTCGTACTAACTTTTTCATCAAACTTTGACGGCTAATTTCGACTTCTGAATATTTTCATGAAACAATTCAATTGCATGATGATAAGAATATTACCGATACCATAACATTTAATTAAATGAAATTTTATGTTGTAAAGTAAGCACTATTTGGAATTAAAAATCAATAATTGAAATTTCAAGCGCTTTGTCAAACACAACACATTATTTTTTTTTTTCAAACACAACACAAGACAACCTATTAACTACAGTGTTGATTGACTTAATGATTATCTGGAAGTGCTGTTTTTCTTCAAAGTAAATGTTTAAATAATATTTGTGGGTAATTAATAATATTTATGATTTCTTATTATATCTGCGTCTTTAGTAAACATAACTTTATCTCTTATAAAATCCCTTCAAAATACTTAATATTGACTAGTAGGCCATGCTTTCATATTTGAATATTATATTTAATTGCAAACACTTTCTTAATAACTGTTTTACATAGTGTTAATATTTAAAGTACTTTACCCTTCATTATTATTTAATTTTTGCTATTTTTGAACACCCTGTATGTTAAATTGAACAAACAACAAACTTTCTGGACGTTTCAAGACAAGCAAAACTTTTTTATGAAGAATGACTTTTGTCGAAAATTTTTTGTCCATTTGACCTGTAGGTAACTCAATCCGGGGACACCCTGTATATCGTATGCAATTTAATTGTCATGACTGGAGCCCGTATGCTATCTATATATACAGAACAGGTCTTAACGTGACTGTAATACCTGTCTGACGTGTTGTGCGCCCCACTCTTACCAAGTTACGTCGTGTTACCGCTAAAAAGTAATTTCCACTTCTTGTTAGTACTGCGCTGGTTGATGCATCATTCATGTGCACGAAACGTCGAACAAATTTGTAAAAATGACGATTATAGGTAGCACATCCGTGCTACCTATTTGAGGACATAAAAAGTGTGTTGTAACTGCACTATAAACCTACAGTATTGGCGAAACGATAGGGATGTTAAAGGACAACACATAGCTAACGTATTGGTTGGGGGACTGGATGAGGCCAAAGAAATGAAGTGTGTATTTGAAAGCTTCAAGGGTGTTGGAAAGCACATATACCGAAACAATTAGTGAGTGTTCTAGCAGTGCACAGTCGAAAAGAACTTTGAAGCAAATAAACGCCGTGTATTTTGAAACGCCGGATTTAGAAAACTAATCCTGATTTTCCCACGTTGTGTTTTATTGTGGACTTATTTACAGGCAAATAAGTGGATGTCTCTCTGAACAACATATAAATGTGCCCTCGTAACAAACTTTACCCAATTTCTTAAAAAAAAATAGGGAAGCTGTTTGGGATAAATATTAGGGGAAAGCTTTTCATATACAAATATGTTTACCTGCATAGAATTTTGAAATAATATTTATTTATTTTGCTGACTTGAAACTCGCAGAAGTCACTAATTTCTTTCATATCTTTGCGTTTACGCACAATCTTATTTTACATGAACATACAAATTTGTGATTATAATGACAACATTTGTTAACAGCATATGAAAGCAGACATAGTAGACAGTATATGGGGTGATTTTAGATTAGGGTGTTTAGAAGATATAGAAGGATTTATAAATTCACCTACCCAATAATGAAAAAGTCAGTTTTACGTTCTTAAAATTACGGAGAAAAACGATATTATCTGAAGTAAAAATAATTTTCTTCAAGAAATATTTCTTTATCACTAGATATATTATATTAATGATTAAGTTCAATTAAACCTTTGCTTTAAATAATACAAACAATCAAAAATATTTTTTAAACAGAAAATAAACAGATATTCAGTTAACCTGTAGCGATATAAACAAAGAAAAGTATTTCTATCTTAGTAATTAGAGCTTCACTGACTTTAGACATGATTTTCTACCAATTGGATAGTCGAACTTTTATTTTCCATTGAAAATATTAATAATTCACTTTTGATTAAATTCCATAAATTATAAAAAAAATAATTTGGATTAACGAATAGCATTTTCTGTTTAAAAAATACTTTTAATTGTTTGTATTATTTAAACCAAAGTTTAATTGAACTTAATCATTAATGTAATACATCTAGTGATAAAGAAATAATTCTTGAACAAGAAAATCATTTTTACTTCAGATAATATCGTTTTTCCATAGTTTTAAGAACGTAAAACTGACTTTTCTTTAATATTCCGTAGGTTAATTTATAAAATCCTCTATATCTTCTAAACTCTGCATTTTATCATTATAATGCATAGGACCTTTTTTGTAGGGAATTGAATTTCCTTCAAAAAAAAAACTTCTTGCGGTTTTTCTGTAACTTTTTACGGTTTGGCCGAAATATGCGAAAATATGATTTTCCAGTGCTATTATGACCAGTGAGCTGTACCGGGTGGGCAAATTTCGATGTTTTTATAGGGTATCTCGGTAACTGTAAGGGCTATGGAAAAATGAACCCACCTTTCCCGACCTCTTTTTTCGAGATAAATTCATTGGTGAAAACCAGAATTTGCTATATCTTTTCGTTTTCGAGTTGTAAACGAAAATTGATTTTTTTGAGTTTTCGATTGGTGTCGATAACTCGGTTGTTTGTAAAATTAGAAGAAATCTGTTTGCACGTTCTACAGGCACTTTTTTTAAGTAGAATAGGATTTCCTTAACAGATTTTTTATATCTTGTGTAGTTTTCGAGTTATGGCATAAACTTCTATTTTTTTTAAATGGAAACCATAGTTGGCTATGATTTTAGCTAAAAGAGGATTTTTTTCTCTTTTACAACGATATATAGTTTGTGGGGTCTATGATGAGTGTTTATGCGGAAACAGTTAAAAATTTTAATTTTTTTGTATAGGTATACTTACTTTGTTTTCTTTGCAGGAAGAGTAAGTTTCTATAGTAACACATTGTTACAACAATGTTTTAATAATAATAACTGTTGCTATGGAAATTTACTCCTGCGAAAGTAACATAAATACATAGTAACAGTCGTATATAATGAATGGTATATTAAACTTAAATAACTAATTATGACATATTAGTGACTAATTAATAATTAATTATAACATATTCATAACAAGAAAGTTTAACACACTTAACAATCAAATTTGTAACAAATAATGTATGTAAAAAATACGATACAATATATTTTACAAAAACAAAACTAGACAGATTAAAAAAAATACGAGCATGATTTATTTACCTAAAGTTTTCAAATTGTCGTCCGTTGTTTGCGATGCACAGTTCACATCGCTTTGAAACACTTTTTTGTTGCATTATAGATGTGAATATTTGAAACGGAATTCAGACAGTCTATAAGATTTTCTCTCAGTTGAACCAGTGTATTATTTTGCTTTTTGTATAAATTGTCTTTAATGGTTCCCCAAAAAAAAGAAATCTAACGGTGAGAGATCTGGCGACCGAGAAGGCCACTTTACTGGCCCATTGTTCCCTATCCATTTCTCCCCAAAATTAGTATTTAATAATTCCGAGATTAAATTAGTATTATGGGGTGGTGCCCCGTCTTGTTGAAAAAATACGTCGTCTTTCGTTAAGTGGCAAGTTGTCTAAAATTCTTCTACTATGTGGTAGTTTATCATATTGTAATACCGTTGACCATTTAAATTGTCATCATAAAGTTGGTAAGCTAAAATGCGGTTATTATATAGGGCACACCATACACTAAAACCCGAAACGTCCTTGATTTTGAACATCAACAGTCTGATGAGGATTATCTTCAGACCAATAATGTTTGTTGTGTCGGTTGAAAATTCCGGCACTACTTACGTAACTTTCATCTGTCCAAATGATATTTTAAAAAATAATTGGTCTTGCTCAATTTGTTGTAGGTACCAATTGCAGAAATCCAGTCGGCGTTCAGGATCAGTTGGAAGGAGCTGTTGTTGTTTCCTTATCGTATAAGGTCTAAATTTATGTTTTTTAAAACTGAAAATGCTCTTCGTCGCGATATACTGAGACTCTGCTTCAATTTGCCTACTTGAAATTGAAGGATTTACACTACCATACCAACAACATTTATGGCAACATCCTCAGCATCTTGAATACGATAATTTTTTGGTCTTGGTTTATTAAATCCTCCCGTATTCAACGAGGTTTTCTTTAGTCACAAGATGGACATATTAGGTTGTCTCCTTTCAAGGTAGCGATTAAAATATGCTTCCGATGCAGCTTCAGAATTATATCCATTTTGAATAAAACACTCTAGCATATTAAACTTTTCCGTAATTTTTTGATACGCCATCGCGCCTTGTCAATTTCTTTAATCGAAACTTTAAACCTATAATGCAAACAAAAACCAAACATAAACAATTAATCAAACAGTAATGTGTAACTGTGATTTACATCCCAATATCCAACTGTTCTGTTTTCAAAATGACAGGCGCCTACTGTGCAAAATCATTGAAATTACTATACTGTCCTTTATTAGAAAATATATGTTTTTAACTGTTTCCGCATAAACACTCATCATAGACCCCACAAACTATATATCGTTTTAAAAGAAAAAATCCTCTTTTTAGCTAAATCATAGCCAACTATGGTTTCCATTTAAAAAAATAGAAGTTTATGCCATAACTCGAAAACTACAAGATATAAAAAATCTGTTAAGGAAATCCTATTCTACTTAAAAAAGTGCCTTGTAGAACGTGCAAACAGATTTCTTCTAATTTTACAAACAACCGAGTTATCGACACCAATCGAAAACTCAAAAAATCAATTTTCGTTTACAACTCGAAAACGAAAGATAGGCAAATTCTGGTTTTCACCAATGAATTTATCTCAAAAAAAAAGAGGTCGGGAAAGGTGGGTTCATTTTTCCATAGCCCTTACAGTTACCGAGATACCCTATAAAAACATCGAAATTTGCCCACCCGGTACATATCAAAAGATATGAGGTAAGGTAAAAATGCTACAAGTACTTTCAAAGAGGAACTAATGACCTTTAAATCACACCTAAGTTCATTGCAGTAGCGTTAAAAGCCACCAAGTTGTAGGGAAATTGAAAAAAAATCTTAAATTTTCCATATGTATTTTAAATGGGTAATCTTTAAAATAAAAAAAAAGAGAGTATTTAGAAGTAAAATTAAGGGTTCAAATTTTTAGGGATTTTTTTGTCGGTGTGTAGAACAATATTTTGCTGTAAGGGAGCGAACAAAAAAATAGTCATTCAAAACGAATCACCCTAATGTATATATAGGGTATTTTTAAAAAAAAAATTAAAGAATTGCTGTTACAAATATATTATTTTTCGATGATAAAAAGATTTTCAATAAAGTTCTTTTTCATATATATTGGAATTATTTTTTTTTTAATTGTTACCTACCTGAGTAGTTTTGTAAAATTCGTTTTTTTGTTAAAGAACTATGGTATTTAGCCATATGTAAACATAAGCCAAAACTGATATACTTAACATTTTTATTAAAAAAAATATATAAATATCTATGATGTGTTAATGTACCACTGTGAGAAAAATGGTTAAAAAGACATAAGAAAAAAAATTTAACATCGCATTATTACAGTTATTTAAAAAAAAGTATGCTTGTTTTGAATGGAATACCCTGTACATTTTTTTGTTAAATCAGTTTTTTTAATTATGTTTTCAATAAAAATGTTATGTAGCATTTATCTAACGTTAAAAATAACGTTTTTTTTTTTAATAATTTATGCAAGCAGGCTATAAATTTACTATTCAACTCAAATTTTATAATTTCACTGTTCCACAATATTTATTTAGGCAACAAGTTTGTAAAGTGATCATTTTCTTACGAGTTCGGGACAAAATAAAGGCGACCACGAACTGCACATGATGTTTTCTCTACAACTGAATTTTTAATAGCAAAAACAAACAAACTATGTTTAAAAATAAAATCCAAAAAAGTCATAGCCGACTTATAGGTAAGTAGAACAATATTGCATAAGAACATTTTTATTCCAAAAGTAATTTAAAACCGACAAAAATATATAGGGTATTCCATTGAAAAGAGTTATTTTTTTAACAATTAAAAAATGCCACGTTAAATTTTTTCAATTTTAATTTTGAATTCAACGGAAAAAATACTACTTACTACTTACTAGTTCCTCCTGAATTTGATTTGACGATTAAAACGTAATCACCCTAGTATTTGTAAATATGTCTCCGAGAAAAGTGGGGGAGAATATTTTCAGGGAAATGACACGCAACAACAATTTCCCTTCTTAAAATTATCTTCCATTTTTTAGACGTATACCGAGTTTTATATAAGTACGTAGATAGTGCGCAGAAAATGAAAAGCATGCAGGCGTAGAAATTCTCAATAAGACTTGGTTCAGAAAGAGTTTCCTTGAATAGATTAAATAAGGTTTTAGTTAATGGTTCTCTACTTCCTACAATATTAACATTATTTTTAAAATGACAATGAAAATAGAAATGTATACTTTTACAATATAAAACCTATGCACGTCACTGATAACGCTATTTCAATGTGTGCAGTGATACCGCCACTCAATTATATTGAAATAAAAACTACAAGGTGTCCCCAGATTGAGTTAAGTAGGTATAGGTGAATGGACAAAAAATTTAATTTTTCCGACAAAAAGTAATTGTTCATAAAAAGTTTAGCTTGTCTTGAAACGTCCAGAAAGGTTGTTATTTGTTCAATTTAACATACAGGGTGTTTAAAAATAGCAAAAATTAAATAATAATGAAGAGTAAAGTACCTTAAATATTAACTCTATGTAAAAAAGTTATTAAGAAAAATTGTTTGCACTAATAAATTTAATACTCAAATATGAAAGCAGTACTAGTAGCCGTACTACTAACAGCCTACTAGTCAATATTAAATATTTTGAAGAGATTCCGAAATCATTGTTATACGTTTGAAGTATAGCCATTATCCTTTAAAAATATTATGTTTACTAAAGGCGCAGACATAATAGGAAATCATAAATCTCAAAATATTATTTAAACATTTATTTTAAAGAAACAGCACGTCCAGATAATCATTTAGTCAATCAACACTGTAGTTAATAGGTTGTCTTTACAGTATTTCTTCTCAAAGTCCCTAATTAGAATATTTGAAATTCCAGTAAGCCATCAATAAGCAATTATTATTGTCAATGAACAATATTTTTATTTTTAATAAGGCAATATTGTTAATAAGGCAATAGACGAAGGGAATTTAGAATATAGAAAAAAAAGCGTATTTTCAACAGGACGGATGCCCCGCCCATTCAACAATTCAGGTCCGCAGTTGGCTTAACAAACACTTTGGAGAAGTGGATCGGAAGATATGGACCTATTTGTTGGCCAGCAAGGTCCCCTGACTTGTCGCCACTTGGCTTTTCAACTGGGGATGTTTAGAAATAGTTTATGAGACAGCCGATAGAACACAATATTGATTTACTCAAGACTCCGGATCTTTCAAACAGTGGCCCAGATAAATAAAGAAATGATCCACCCAACATACACATCTTTCAGAACGAGACTGGAGAGTGTGTTGAACTTGGAGGATCTGCATGTAGAATGTGGTGCGCGAATAATAATTTTGCTGTTTTTTTCAAAATAATTGTTGAATTTGTTTATTAAATCATAATTTCTTTAGAACCCGTTAGTAAACAAAACATTACAGTACTTACATTTGATTTCTTTCCAAAATCCTTCACATATCGTTGAAAATTAATTCTAGTTCGTGACTGTACAACATTAATGGCTAAACTTTGGAGATAATAAGAAATGTGACAAGGCACCACACGGATGTCATATTCATGATCAGCGACCCCAAAAACCCCTAGTGACCATTTTCGTTTAGATTCAGGCCGAATTCGAGGAAAACCTCCGGGATGGGCCTGGCGACCAGGGTTCCCTGGTCGCTCCAGGTGTAACGGACAACAAAACTAACAACGTATTCATGATCAGCGACCCCAAAAACGTCCGGTGACCATTTTCGTTTAGTTTCGGGCCAAATTCGAGGAAAAACCTCTGGGATGGTCCTGGTGACCAGGGTTCCTGGTCCCCCAGGTTCATCAGGGTCAATTCATTCTTACTTCAAATTATGATTCATCAGATTCGTGATCAGCGACCCCGAGTAAACAGATTCGGCTCGTTTCGAAAATGTATTCTCCAGATTATGATTTTTTCTTTAACTAGCTGGAAGAATTGCTCCCCCAAAAATGCATTATGCGTGGCAATAATGCAGTTCTGATTTGATATGACAAAAATAGGTAACAATTTTTCTAAAGTTTACAAGGAGTCCAACGAGCCTAATGACGTCAAAATCCATCTTACTGCGGAAATTTTGGAGGTTTGGCTCTTTTGTGTGCTAAATTTCCTCGTCGAAACGTATTTGTTCCAGAACTCACGAAAAGGTTGTTCGAGTCGAGTACATTCGGCACTTATCGTTAAAAATAAATCGAACATAAACTGAATTCTCAAGGGACTACTCCATTCCCTATTTTCATGTTTCACATCATTTATGTGACGACTACAATCGCGTTTACCCCTCACACAGCAGTTTTTCCATATCTGACATTACGTTCGCGCCATCATAAAATAAATCTTCGAAGTCACCGGTGAATTTATTCACTTTATCAGCAATGGTAATTGTTTAGGCGTTTGCACGCGTGATATTTTATTATTCTATCCGAGGCCGAAGCGACATAAACACCTCGAACATACTAATAACAATGCTGAAATATATCCTACACGGCCGCGCGGAACGACTGAAGTCAATAAGACTAGTCCGCCGCGCGTCATGAACTAACCTTACAGATTCGTAGCCAACCCTACAATATTATTACAAACTAAAGGAGAATATGGATTTATAACTCTAAAAACACTATATTTTACAGATTCACTTCACAAAACAAAAAAAAAAAATTAAACCAATACGTTATTCTAGTTTATGTCTCCATCCATAGTAGTTATGGTTACACTATTCATTAATAATTTTCTAAAGATGTATACACTGTAAACACATACATGTCCATACATATAAGACCATATTTTGAATGCAAAATGCGTTTATGAATTTTGAATTGTAACATTTCAATTGGTTTCTAAACCGACCACTTAAGTAAATACATACACATATACAGCGAGTGTTTTTTAATGCTCTGAATAATTAACATTTAAAACTGAATAACTTCGTTATTCACAAGTATTATAAAAATAAATTATAACGTCACAATAAAAACAAAAACTTTTTAGAGTTCTACAACTCACGGTGTTTGAATGATTAATTCTCTGTAAAATAAGAAAGTATTAACGGCAAAGCCGCAAAACATAATAAAGCATATTCTACGAATTTATATACTCACGTCACAAAATGAATTGTAATTTATAATATCCATGAGTTTCTCAAGCCATTGTCTGATAGAAACTGCTATATTTGATTGAAAATTCTAAATATTTGTCAGGTTTTATATCTGATTTTTTTAAATATTTCAAACTAGCTTTCCTAAGAACCTCGCGAACTAACGGTTTACTGAAGTATGAAGTATAATTGTATAGTGAAGCTAATTTAGAAAATATATCATCTGGCAACTGCTTGCTTTTTATATATTCACATTTACATTAGAAATAAGTATATGTACCATTAACGACTGGACAAGAAAAACGAAGAATAACGAAAAATAAAAAGAAGAACAACTGTCATTTAAATAGTATTCACCGACTGTAGCAGTTACGTTTCTTTTTTTTGTTTGTTTTTTTGTTTTTTTTAATTTTATTATTTATAAAAAATTTTATAAATTGCGGTAACGTTTTTTGGTGTGATACATTTCAAAACAGGGACTTCAACATAGGGAGTTTTCGTTCCAA
>JAPWTK010001066.1:0-92727 GCA_029963805.1 Aromia moschata | reverse complement strand
CTATATCAAAGTTGGTCCTAGTTAGCCATTCTAGTATTGTTTTCTATCCCTACTATCCTATAAACAATTTTTTTCGTTTGCATAATTGCAATTTTTCACGATTTTTTAGCAATTTTCAAGGTTATTCGCAATTTACTCTAACTTTGGAGGGTCTACCTTCTAAACCAACATGTGATTTGGATTCAGCGCATCAAAATACACAAAAAACATACATGATCTAGTTCGAAAAAATTTTTTTCGTTTTCATAACTTCAATTTTCACGATTTTTAGCGATTTTCAGCGTTTTCTTGCAGTTTATTCTAAATTTGGAGGGTTGACGAGCTAAATCAACGTCAGATTCGGATTCAGCGCATCGAAATACATAATAAACACACTTGATCTAGTTCGTAAAAAATTGTATCGCTTGCATAACTGCATTTTTTTGCTATTTTTTAGCGATTTTTAGAGGTTTTTTGCAATTCACTCAAAATTTTGAGGGTGTACGGGTTAAACCGACCTCAAATTCGGATTCGGCGCATCGAAATATATAACCCTAGATGGATCTGGTCAAAAGTAATGACCACTTTTTTATTTTTGTGTGCCAGTGTAATTTTTAATCCTGGAGTGGGCACTGGAACCTTCGGCGTAGAAACAAAAAAACTGGACGTTTTCCACGAAACACCGAACTACTACACTTTTCTCGACGCGCGTTTCGCCAACCAAGTTGGCATCTTCAGGATAAGATTCGTGGAAAACGTTCATTTTTTTTTAATAATAATTTTTAAATTATATACTTTACCTTAACAAGATTCACAATTGTACGGCTCTTCAGTA
Source organism: Aromia moschata (assembly GCA_029963805.1). NCBI lineage: Eukaryota > Metazoa > Arthropoda > Insecta > Coleoptera > Cerambycidae > Aromia > Aromia moschata. The sequence continues at coordinate 91,913 of JAPWTK010001066.1, read as the reverse complement.
GCAACGTGATCAAAGCCACATAAACTCTAATATTGAATTACGAAAGCATACGAATCAGAATGGTATCGGTTCGAATCAGAAGATCTGACAGTTGACAGCAGATACTAAATTACATTATTACTTAGAAGGAAATGCTTGGTTTCAGGTCACGTATATACGCATTCAATTTTGCTTTTACCGCCATTATCCATTTACTCATCATTTTCACATTATAAAAAAGAAATGTGTTAAACAACGGGAGATGTTCGCAGTGCCAGACTACGAACGACTAAATCAGCGTACAAGCCTAGGCTTCACTGAAGGCTTCCGCTGATGGATATCGGTCCGTCCATATAATTCGGTATTATTTTTTTTTTCACAAAGAGTACGAGATATATTAAATGCAAATTTTTACGACCACAAGTTACTTTTTAGTATCATCCTCGCCCGATCTGCAATGTTGGTCTCACAATTAGATAGGTACCACTTTTAAAAACCACGGGGTTCCTGCAAATCTAATAACCGTATTGATTTTTTACTCCAAGAAACGCCCATACTTACAAACAAAATTGAATACTGACAAGCTAACGCGCAGGGGGGACTCTTGCCTGTTTTCTTCTATACAAGAAATTGGCTCTCAACGCTGATCATATTTTCAATTCGTTAGTTCCATATAATTCGGCGCGGTAAAAAGATCTAAACAGTCATTTCCGGCTGTGCTCGTTATTTGTTAGTTTTGCTTTTTGCGGCGGTCCAAATAGAGTAGCTGAAGATTTTCGATTAGTGGAGCGTAGACTCTGAAGAATGTCTAGATTCTGTGATAATCGTGTGCTAAATGAACCGTTCAATATCTCATTAATTTGACTCGAATCGATTTTCGGCTGGAGATTTTTTTTAAATGAGGTACGGCGTCTGGGAATTCAAGAAAGGGAGAGTCTGCGCAGAACGCACAATTCACATGACGCATGACATACTGGCACGATTTTTTTATAGTCTCTTAAGTTTTACACTTTAAAATTTTGTAGTATATTAATAATTCTGCGAATGATCCTCATTGTAATCCTCTTTGTAAGAGGTATAGTCCATAACACCTAAATAAAAAAAATACTAAAGGCTGCCGACGTAGTTACTGGAGCAAAATGAGGAAATACTATTTTTATTTTATGAAGTCAAATAACACTGGCACACAAAAAAAAGTGGTCATTACTTTTGACCAGACCCATCTAGGGTTATGTATTTCGATGCGCTGAATCCGAATTTGAGGTTTAACCCGTACACCTCAAAATTTTGAGTAAATTGCAAAAAAACCTCCAAAAATCGCTAAAAATAGCAAAAAAAACACAGTTATGCAAGCGAGAACATTTTTTACGAACTAGATCAAGTATGTTTATTATGTATTTCGATGCACTGAATCCGAATCTGAAGTTGACTTATCTCGTCAACCCTCCAAATTTAGAATAAATTGCAAGAAACCGCTGAAAATCGCTAAAAATCGTGAAAATTGAAATTATGAAAACGAAGAATTTTGTTCGAACTAGATCATGTATGTTTTTTGTGTATTTTGATGCGCTGAATCCAAATCACAATTGATTTAGTTGGTAGACCCTCCAAAGTTAGAGTAAATTGCGAATAACCGTTGAAAATTGCTAAAAAAATCGTGAAAAATTGCAATTATGCAAACGAAAAAAAAAATTCTTAAACTAAATCAAGTATTTTTCTTATGTATTTTGATTCGCTGAATTCAAATCCGAAGTCGGTTTGGCTTGTACACCTTCCAACTTTAAATAAATTGCGAAAAAAAACGCTAAAAATAGCAAAAAAATCGTAAAAAACAGTCATGAAGTAGTAGATAATATCAAAAAATAGTATTGTTCTTACTCACAATAATAAACAAACCATGATTCCTTTCAAATTATACTATAATATCTATAGATTGTAATTAGAATTAAAAAAAAAAACGACCTTCCTTGATTTTACACTGTTCTTCGCTTGTATCGAACTCTTTTTTCTTCGAATGTTCTATGCAGTGGGTTTATCTTTCGTTTTCTATTTTCTCTCGTTATTTCTCTCTTTAAAGTCCAGCAAAAATCGGCCATCATGTTGACATTCCATCTTCCTTGATACCGATTCTCCATTTCACTTATGTCTTGATGAAATCGTTCTCCTTGCTCTTCACTGTAGTCTCCAAGGTTTTGAGGAAAGTAGTCAAGATGAGAATGAAGGAAGTGTAACTTAAGGTTCATTAATCAACCCAAATTGTTATAGTTTTCCAATAACCCTTCAACCAAATTCTTTTTTCGTTTAACAAATTTTAACAAATTTTTTTTCGTTTGCATAATTGCAATTTTTCACGATTTTTTAGCAATTTTCAGCGGTTATTCGAAATTTACTCTAACTTTGGAGGGTCTACCAGCTAAATCAACTTGTGATTTGGATTCAGCGCATCAAAATATATAAAAAACATACTTGATCTAGTTCGAAAAAATTGTTTTCGTTCTCATAACTTGAATGTTTATGATTTTTAGCGATGTTCGGCGGTTTTTTGCAATTTACTCTAAATTTGGAGGGTTGGCGAGCTAAATCAACTTCAGATTCGGATTCAGCGCATCGAAATACATAATAAACATACTTGATCTAGTTCGTAAAAAATTTTCTCGCTTGCATAACTGCATTTTTTTGCCATTCTTAGCGATTTTTAGCGTTTTTTGCAATTTACTCAAAATTTTGAGGGTGTATGGGTTAAACCGACCTCAAATTCGGACTCAGTGCATCGAAATACATAACCCTAGATGGGTCTGGTCAAAAGTAATTACCACTTTTTTTTGTCTGCCGGTGTAATCAAAATAACTATTACAAAATAATATTACAAATGTATAAACGATACATTATTAAGGCACCTGACTTAATTTTGTGTAATAATAAAGATGTATCAAGCAAAACTTCTATGCCGTCCGATGCATTTATTTTCATTTACTCCAATTACACCCAACATTAACCGGTTCACTGGTATTGTATCATATGTATATGATAAAAAAAAATCATGCCAATTCTGGTCTTATATCATTTATGATCAAATAGAATTACTTTCTTAATTTTCTAGGGATTTGAACCAAACTTGGTATACATACACATATATAGTTTTTGGGGACACTGAATCCATATTTCGCATCAGAATTATAAAATCTAATATGGCGGACTAAATATGGCGTCTTTAACCCCTAGTGCGAGGCAAATTTGTTTTATTTTTTTGATATGGACTGAAAATTGTTTTGAAAGGTTTTTCGAGGTTTCAATTTGGAATCGGTTTTTTTTTGGTTGGATTATAAATAAAACTGGTCAAGTTTTGGTAAGTGAAGTGGAAATTCGGGTGAGTAGATTTGATAAAAACTTTATAACAAATATATGATAGATACAAATAACTAAGGGCAATTTATCTACACATTTGCCGTACTATTTGACACCACAAGGGTCAAAAACTGTAGGTTAGGTAACTCGGCCTAGTTACATTTTACCTCAGTTCCGTGTCAAATCGTAAGCAGCTATTATTTACGTAGAAATAGTACTACCGATCAAAAAATGCTGCATAAATTAAAAACTGCAAACAGTGCCTTCTATCATTCAATTGACACAATTTCTGTAAAAACAATTATCCACTATGAATTCTGACAACTTAAAAAAAAATATTCTATCACCTAATCACTATATCTCAAAACGACAATTCGGTGAAAAATCATTCACACATTAGCATCATAAACTGAGCCACAACTTAACAATTATCGTATCCTACGTATCGTAAGTATCTACGATAATTTTAAACTTTATTACACGCAATATCTCTCTACATAAACATTTATCATTTTTACAAGCAATTCCCAAATACCCTACACAACATCTTTTTAATGAAACAAAGGAATTTCATGTTAACCATTAAATTCAATTCTCAGATAAGAACTAGATGTATTATAAAAAAACTAACAAACATGAAAGCACTTGAGACTTTATAGCGCGCGAAAACACGTGGTTAACAACCATTTGTTTAATTTATCGGTACTTAATAAAGTAGTACTTAGTACCAATATTATGAAATGACTGATAAAAATTTTAAATATCTTTAAACAAGTTGCTGTAGCAAAAAAAAATCAAAACAGTAACTCTTGAAATGCAGCTCGCGAGTAGGGGAAATTGGAGTAAAATAATGAAAATCCTACTTAAATAGTCGACAAAATGCATTATAATAATGGAAATATGTAGAGGAGTGATTTGGGGTTAGTAAATGCGAATCAGACTTCTACAATTTAAAATGGAAGAGATAAAATAGCGGATTCAAGATGGGGGATTCAGGATGTCAACATAATGGAAAAGTGATGGAAATAATGGAAAAATATACGTCAACTACTTGGACCACGTATTCGATTTTAAATTTTTTATAATTCAAAATGACGGATTCAAGTTGGCGATCGAAAAACAAAAAAATCACGATATACGAACTCTTGAATATTTTCGTCAATATTATCAGATTTTCCTCTCTCCTTTTCGGAAACCATCACTTGTTGAGATCGATTGAAATTGCTGATCACGTAACGATTCTGCAAATGTCAACAAAACGAGAAATATTCATCACATGATAAAGTCAAGTAAAAATAGCACAACAATAACGAATTTATTTTGACACATTATATGGACATTTCTCAATTCGGTAACATAATGAAAATAATGGTCTTCCCAAGTAAATAGCTCATATACATACGAGTATATATTTTTTTCAACTGGTATCTTGTTTCACCAGTTTGAATCCATCCAACTGAATCAATCATATTGAATTCCAAAAATCTGATATCATTTTTGTCATTAGTAACCCCATAATCGAATCATCGTACGTCCACCATCTTGATTTTTTAAAATAAAATTTTGGTTCCATAATCAGCGATCTCAAAATCCCATGTGTACAGTTTTCAGTCCGATTTCGAGCAAATTTGAGATTTTTGTCCTCCATATTGGATAAACCTTCTTGAATTTTCAAAATCTGATTTCATATTCGTAATCAGCGACCTCAAAAATCCACGTATAGGTATAGTTTTCAGTCCAAATTCTAGCAAATTTAAAATTTTTGTTCCTCTTGCAGAATTTGTCCGCCATAAGTATATCCCGCATCTTGCATTTTAAAATCTGACTTCAGATTCGTAATTGGCAACCCTAAAACCCCAAAATTATGATGTTTGAACAAAGATGTCCTCATCCTTTTTTTAAGCCGGTATACTGGATTTCCCGCCCTCTAAAGGTTAATGAGTAGTACCTACTTACAAATTGAAGACTAATCCAAGTCAATATATCAATCGACAGCCTGACTAAGTGTTTTTTTAATTGCTCGGTATTTTAAGCCAGATCAATATATTATTTTCTCGTTAAAACCGATTTTCGTTTTCCCAAAATATTTACATCTCTACTTTACTCTTAATCTAATATTGTATCCTATATTTTTTTAGTCTAATTGCAAAGATAACAATCTAAGTAACAAAAGTATGTTGACAAACTGAAATGACCAACTTGAAACTAGATTTATGATCATTTCTAATAGTCTAAGAGCCAGTAAACAGATGGCAACACATATTTGATAAAAGCCTCAAATTTGTACTCAGTTGTACCTACCGTTCATGAGATGGGGGCTAGTTAAGCCCAGTCGCGGTAGGTTCAGCGTCACACAGGCGCCCCTGTGTGTTAATTTGGCAAACTAAAAATGTATTTGATAAAAGCTGCCGTTTTGGTATGTCAAAATATACTATTATAGCTACTTAAAAATAAAATGGCAGACCGTTCCCGCGGTTGTTACGTCGTGACAGACAAATTCAAAATTTCAAAAACAAAATTTTTTTCAAAAGTGTTTTATGAAACTTGAAATTTATATGTTATTCTTGATAGTATTAGAAGCATATACTTTTCAAGGCAGTCGGGTATGTCGGTTGCTTTGATCTGGCAGACAGTAAAATATTTTCTCCTGCGCGAGCAGACAAATATATAGAACTTCCTATATATTCCTTAAAAGAAGAAAACACGTCGCTGATCTAGAATCGCAATCGGTGCAGAATGCAGAATAATGTTTTCCGAATATCCGTCTCCGATATCCGACTTTTAACTTTTTTTATTCATAATTGTTATTAATTGCACCATCCCGCTATTCCGAACTTTGATAAAACATAGGTATTTACGAAGTTGATAGGTTAGAATCTTCCAAGACAAAATGGACGGATAAATTATTATAGGAAATTGTTTGTTTGGGATTTTGTGGATTTTTCTTTTATACATGAGATTATTCTCTTACGCTCAATGCTCAATTACTGACAGCAAAAAAAAAGACACAGTACATTAAACTATTTGCCTCACTCAATTATATAATTCCATAATATTACATACTGTTTACGAGTTATACAATACCCATTTCCCTTTAAAAATAATTGTTCAGACGATGGCAAAGAAATAATAGTTGAAACACATTTTGTAATAAATAATGCAATGTATTAATTACATTACGTTTCTACTCAATTTTTGATGTGCATCGAACCGTATTTATTTTTATGTAGACTATATATCTGGCCAGAAACAGGTTAACACAATTGAAAAATGAGGCAACGCAATTATGTCTAATTAAGTTTTAGTATTAGAAATACGTTGCGCCGAGCTTATGCGTAATGCGAAAACCTACTTTAATAAAATGAAAACAACCTTAACATTAAAAAGAATCTACACGCTGCAGTGTAAGTCTGGAATAAGTATTTTTAACTATTTGTTTCATCAAAAATGATTTCAAATAAAAAGTTAATTAACATTCATTATTTTGCATGTTCTGGCGATTTTTTTGCAGATGGCCGGCTCAGGTACCTGATTTGATTCCCTGTGACCTCCTTTTATGGGGTTACATTAAAGATAGCCAAGTAAGATAAACGGCTTTTTCGAATAAATATTGGTGTAATGAGGGCAGTAAAGGGTAAGGTGTTTGTAAATAAAGAGCCATCAAAAAAAAAAAAAAACGTCATCATATCTGGTCATGAACGAGAGACATGAAAATAGCGGTTATGTCGAAGTTCGAAACGAAACTTTGTCAGAAACGTTGTGTTGTAGTCAAACTTTTGACAAATGGCTGTCACAATTGCAAAATAAATAATGTCAACGCTGTCACATAATGTAACAGCATTGACAATTAAATAAGGTTATAAAGGACCCCGCACAAAACAAATGGACAATGGGTCCCGATCGATTTGTCTAAAAATTGATTATAATATGATAGTTCTCGACTTTCTTAACAACAGTTCTTATGTATCAAAAAATATCATCATCATATAAAAATATGATTAGGATTCAATATATATGCCTAATGTATATCAATGTATGTCAATATAAATATGCCTAATGTATTTTGCACATCATAAACTCGGAGAATTAGTATATAGTCGGCAAAAAATCTTGACAATTGTTGAAAAGTATTATATTGGCAATGACCAAGAACCTTACAAGGTCAATTCAAGGTCAAGTTAATTTTTTACATATAAATCACTATTTTCTAATGTGGCCACACATGAAGAGTTCGAGCAACTTCAGATATAAAGTCAATTGGCTACCCGATGTCACCCAAAGGTCATGTCTGTTTACTTGCCCTTGAGCATGACACTTACAAGGTCTTTTCTAGGCCATTCCTGACCATGTAGATTTTTTTAACGCGAACCAGTATTTTCCATCCAGTTGAAAGAATCTGAACCACGGTTGAACATCTTGACAATGAAAACTGAAAAGCATATCTATATCTTCATTATTGAAGTTTATTTACAGTTTCAGTTTTCATTGTCAAGATGTTCAACCGTGTTTCAGATTAAATCTTCTAGATGGAAAATATTGGTTCCCGCTAAAAAAATCCACATGGTCAGGAATGGCCTAGAAAAGTTCTTGTAAGTTTCATGGTCAAGGGCAAGTAAACAGACCTGACCCAAAGGTCACCCAAATGACCCAAATGTCACCCAAAGGTGACATCGGGTAGCCAATTGACTTTATATCTGAAGTTGTTCGAAGTCTTCACACACACATTAGAAAACAATGATTTACATGTAAAAAATTAACTTGACCTTGAATTTACGTTGCAAGGTTCATGGTCATGGCCAATACAATACCACTCAACAACTGTCTATAACTTTTTTTATTGAAAGATTTCTTGCAGACTACTAATTCTCCGAGTTTATGATCTGCAAAATACATTAGGCATATTCAGTAATATAGCCAAATAATCAACCTTCATCCCTCTATATCTTGAATCGTAATCATAGGATCTTTTTTTGATATACGAGAACTTTTGTTTAGAAAGTCGAGAACTATCATATAATCAATTTTTAGACAAATCGACCGGGACCAACTTTCCATTTGTTTTGTGCGGGGTCCTTTAAGATTAAGAACAGAAATACACGTCTTTTTGCTCGGCCAACTTTGATTACGTTTTCTATTTCTGATGGCTTTTTGGGATAAGGAGAACTTTTATGGACATATTAGAACTGTGTACTAGCAATAATGGTGCACCTTTTGAATATTAGATACGATTTATGTGATTCAGTCAAATCAGTCTTGATGGTTACTACCAGTTCATATTGTTGGTTGCCATTAAATATCAAAGTGTTGGTTGTATTTGGGGACCTGCCATGATAAAAATTGTAATTTCAATAAATAATTGTTCCTAATTTTAAAATAATAAATTTCCTTCTTTACCTCCATTCACGTCAAATGTCCGAAAAGTTGCTGAGTACAAAATTCCCTTATAAACCGAAATTTACTGCAGTTGACGGATTCATTTCATCATGGCTGGTTTCTAAAGAGTAAATATTTGTGAAAGTTGAGGGTAATTGAAATTGCCATTATCCCTGGCGCCTCGGTGGCGCATCAAGGGCTTTAACTTAACCGACTAATTGTCCATGCAAATACCGCCTAAGCCGAAAGGTAAAATGTTGAATTTCTATCGGGCTTTAACAGTGTTCAGCTGGATGCCTTAAAGGTTCTGTTTATGTTTATACTATAAGAGTTTAGTAATTATTTTTTCAATGTTTTCACTGCTGACCTTATGTAATAAACCATAGTTTATGGCTTCCGTAATCTTTTTTATTTCATAGCTAAACGTACAGAATACAATACGTCAACAACAGTGTTGCGCTGCAAACAACTGCCCTGACATACTTGTTCAAGTGAATCATCGTTTTTTTTTTAAGTAAAATTGGTTCCGACGATATATACTCTATTTGGACATTCTGCTTTATTCAGTTAAAAAATGTTCATTTAAAGAAACTGAAGAAATATATTGGCCACCACGGAGTCCAGAGATAAACCCAATTGACCATGTACAAAATGAATTTAAATGACAAGTACAGATAACAAATACAGCAGATGTGGCCATTTGAACTCCACATTTCACAGTTCATTCATTTAATTAACTAAAAGGTGAACACGATCTTGCCTCGTGGAAACTTGAAAAATCGCTCTTAAACTGTTCACTATCGCTTACACTTTAATAATCGTTTACCGATGCCAAATCTGTTTTGGCAGAGACGCGACATTATTTTTGCTTCTAGGAACATCGATGGAAAGCGCAGATCGAAAATTAAAATATATATTTCCGCGAACATTTGACAAAAATACTCACACCCAACAGAGAAAAAATTATTTATTAAACCTAGTAGTTACTTCCTTGTATTCTAAATGTGAGGAAATAAATATTGTGTCGAAACAATTTTATGACATATTTGACATTCATACGAAATAAAGACCTATGCATGTCATCAAACACATGTTTTAAGTTTTAGAGCGCACTGAGCCAGATTGTTACAAAATTATTCAGTATTTAGAAATCATTTTGACTAGCATATAGATGGATTCTTTGTGTTTGTTTATTGTTAAATAACTTATTTTTTCAACATTAAAAAGAAAAATAATTTTAAAAATTTATATATTTTAAAAGACATAATATACAAGTACAAAAATGAGCAGGAAAAAATGGTAGTATAAGTTAGTAAAAGATGAGATTTTTTTTATTAGAAGAAAAATTAGGAGAAAAGGCACACGAAAGTTTTGGAATTTTTAAAAAAACATATAAAAATATTAAAGATTTTCTCACACCATTCGGTTACACATAGTTAGTGCAGTAGTTTTTTGTACATAAATATCAATTAAGTATTATAAATGTTACGAAAATCACTTGTATTCAATGCTACAGTTTGCAACCCTTTTGGCAGGATTACACTTTCTAGGTGATTTTAAAAGTTCATTGTTTTTTGCTTTTTGTGAAATAGAATTAACCGTAGAAACAAAGTTTAGGACTGCTGCTACGTGCTAAAACAATATATTGGACTGTAGTTTTAATAAATAATTCAATTTTATATTTAAAATACCTTTCCAACAGCTGTTAAGGGTAGCAATGGACCATTATTGTCTCGTTCTTTTGCAAAATAGCATGGCTGTTACAAAAATCCTGGCAACAGCTGTTTTGACATTTCGCAAACAGACATCTAACAACTATAACACTTTGTTCTAAAGTGTAAAATAACAACGAAAATTAAGCGCGAAATTTAAAATTCAATAAAACATTCCATAATAGTTTTTATTTCAATATAATTGAGTGGTGGTATCATTACACTCATTTAATAGAGTCATCGGTGATATGCATCGGTTTTTATTTTGTACAAAGTATACCTATCAATTTTGAGGTTTGTAAAATGTAAGCAAATCTGCTTATTAGACGCGTCAATTCGACAGATTTCAAGCATAGAAAAAAAATTCCCCATGTCTTAAATTATACTCTTACAAGGAAATGAGAAGTTGAAGTTTACCTGCAAAAGCCATTATTTCAGAATAACCAAAAATAAGTACCTCGATTCGTTTCAAGGATATTTCGTAAACTGGAGTTTGGAAGAGAACTTTAGTTTTCCATTTCACGACCGTAACGACTTTATGGGCCTCCATAAAAAATGTGTGTGTCGCGTAATTTTGTATGTGTATTGTATTATAGCTGTATTATAGAACCTTTATAAATTGATGAGTTAAGCTTGAGTTACATATTTAAGCTTAATTATGTTATTCATAATTTAAATTCTAAATAATAAATTACAAAATTTGTATAATGATAATACATATACGAGCGTGTTAACTGCAGAAATTATTTATAGACCTCAGGAATCACGCGTTTTCCGATGTTTGTAAACACAACATAAAGATTACGGGTTATCTTCCCGATAGGCTCTAGCTCTTCGCTATTGTTACTCGCGTCTATTCGAAGAATTGAACCTATGACAACAGGTACCATTAGTCACAATATTTAAATGTGGTTTATCTTTGTGAGCAGCTTAGTCAGGTGTTGAGCAAATACGAGTTGGCCTGCGTTTAAATATTTACTCAATCATGTTAGGACGATTTGAAGATTTCGTTTATACAGCTTTCCTGGATTGCGGATTAACTAATTAATTAATGGATTAAAATCGAATCGAGTGCAGGTTTTGCGATATCGATTACTCTACGCTAAGGACGAGGTTCTGGCGGAGCGCCAAGATAAATATTGTTGTCATTGTGTTTGCGGCTAAAAATATACCAATCTTGGCTGTGTGGTAACACCCGTAAAAAAGTGTTACACCAAAATACGAATTGCATACATACATTGGCGTTAAAATAAATAAAATAGCGCCAACGGAGTTTGTTGCGAAGTTTGATCGGCAAATAAAACAGTAGGATCCCGGTTTTATGCCCCAAGAGGCATTTCGGAGTTCCCAAGTAGAAACAAACAAATTGGCCTAATCTGTTTGCCTTCGCAACTTGTGTAGGCTATCTAAATTACGAAATGATACTCTCGTATGACAGAAAAGTCTATCAAACTAACAGAAAACAGACTTTGACCATTTCAAGTAATCGTCAAGTTTGGATAAGATGGCGCATATTCTTTCTTTTCTCTCTCTCTCTGTAACAGGCATGAAGAAAGCTGACATAAATTAGGCATGTGCGAGATTTCGAATTTTCGAGACGAGGCGAGAAGTCATTTTTCGAGACGAGAGGAGATGAGATTCTCGGTCAGTCGAGATTTCTCGAAATTCCGAGATTTCTCGAGATCCCGAGATTTCTCGATCTCGTGAGATTACTCGAGATTTCTTGATATATTGAAACTTCTGAAAAAGAGGTGAAATTAATGTATTAATACTTACAATTGTTTAAATTTAAAAGTTCAGCTAGCAAAGCACAGTAAATAAAAGAAAACTTATTACACTTTGGTTTAACATTTTGGTTTAACAGCATTTAGGAAATCGGTCATCGATTTCAAAATGCTGAGTTCGATTTTAATTTGTATCGATCGAGCGTTGGTGTAAAGCTCGATGCGTATGTAAAAATTATATTACGATACGTAGCAGTTCCTAATTGAAAGATTGTCTCCGATATTTTCCTTAAGTTTCATATTTTGAAGATTCTCCGGGAAATTTCAAATTAGGATTTGAGTAATCTCGGTATTTTTAAAAATCTTGAGATTTCAAGAAATGTCGGAATCTAAAAAAATATTGAGATCTCAAGATATCTCGGAATCTCGAAAAATCTCGAGATCTCAAGAAGTCTTGGAATCTCGAGAAATCTCGGAATCTTGAGAAATCCCGAGATCTCGAGATTTTCGAGATCTCGCACATGCCTAGCAGAAATGCATCATAAATGCAATACACATATATATCATATATTATTATGGAATTATAAAACACTATTCAACGTATTGCATATATTGGAGGTGTCAGCACGGGACTACTGCAGTCAAATCAAATTGAGTAACCCCCATCACATGCTTCTTTATTTAATGTCAATCGTAATGAACTATGTTCCAAATTAGTTATCAAAATCAATTTTTACGTAATTACGCAAATAAGTAGATTATCGAACATTTTGTAAGCATGCTGATAAACATATAATTAGACGTAACTTTCCTGATTATACCATTTTAAATAGGAAACACACCTTGTAGCCGTCAATCTACTTGTGCTCTCCGAAAATTGTGACCAAGAATGACAAAGTAAATAAAAATAAAAAAACCTCCCCACGCCGGCCAATTGCCACAGGCCGGATTCGAACCCGCGCGGATAATAGCTCTCGGAGTAATCGCCATCTACTCACCTGGCGCTTTACCCACTGAGCTATCGCCGCGGCTAATGATGAAACTAGTAATTTTCTAACTTTCTAGGTACGCTCTTATGATTGTTACTTTTCGTTTAATTAATACTGCCGTAACCTAAGTACGACGCTGTCAATCAACAAATAATTAGTACCCCAACGGGTAGGGAAGAGTGGGGGGAATTGCAATCGGCGGCTAATACCGATCATGTAGATACAGTAGGTACTGCTGTCGTTCTATACTAACCATGTGCAGCTATAACTAATATTAATGATACAAAACTACGTGAATCCGACACTTACTTTAACACCTGGTCGTGAGATGGCGATACAGTCGAGAGAAATAGTTTTGGAAGTGATTGCTTATGTTTTGCTTCAAAGAAAATAATGTATATAAGCAAGTATTTGTAATTGTAGTGGTTAACTCTATTGTGTTAGAATATATTGTAGTTTACACAGTTATTGCATAACGCTAGAAATATATTAACTTTTATGGTTAAGTAGTTTAAAGTTAGACTGTATTTGTTCATAACTTGGGGGAAATACCGACCACTGTGCTCGGGATTATCTTACCTCAATCACTATTCTGCTTTCAAGTAGTTATGATAGATGCTTATAATGTTGAGTATAACAGTTAGCATCAGTCATATTTTTTATTAAACATGATGTGAAGGTACGAAACGAAAACTAACAAAAACAATTGTCAGTAGAATAATTTAGTCAATAAATACTGTTAAAAATGGTGTTGAAATTAGAAAAGCTGCTAGATTACGAGTATGAGATCCCTCGTACCACATTATGGGACAAAATAAATCAAGGGGACACCTCATCCAGACTTTGTCGCCAAGCAATTTTTTTAACACGCAATTATTTTAGCACGCAAGAGCATGAAATTGTTAGTCATGTGAAATTGTTAGCCAAAATATGTTTCGGAATTATCTTATTGGAATTAAAACGAACTCGCTAAGCATATGCAGACAAGAATGGCATAAATCATCCTTTTAGCAACACATCTCGTCTAGCAGAAGTTTTTGCAAAAAGTTTGGTGAAGACAACGAACTTTGGTATCACTGTGAGGTGTGTCTTATGTGGGCACATGAAGCTTGCACGAACCCTGATTCCCCATATGGTTAAATTTGCGTTATTTGTCCTTGAACTTCGACCGTTTGACCCTTGAACTTTGACCCCGCAGATTGATCGGTAGTAACAGGCTTGTGAGGGTAATACCGATTCTGTAGAATTTTTCTTTACCTTTGTTTTTATGTACATTTTTTAAGCAAAAACGTATTGCTTTCATATTTTTTTATTTTTGGTAGCTCAAACTTAAAGGTTCTCAAACAAATTGCATGTTTTTCTTAATACCGTACACAATACGAACAGTGGGAGTAATTCACCCCACATTCTCCTACTATATAAATATATACTCGTAAGCACGAAATAACGGAGAAACTTAAACGGAGTTGAGAAGATTAAATCAGCAGCAATGTATCCTGCTTTATTTCAATTATAGTTTACGTTTGAGAGCACTAAACTTTAAACTTAACCATTTATTTTCCGCGACCAAAAAAAATCAATGAACACGTAAGCGTAGCCTGCGTCTTTTTGTTTTACTAATCCGTTTCGAATAAACATGGTAATTCTTCTCGTACGCTTAATACATGAATTCATCGAGATGATGAAGGCCTTTTATTCACCTTTCGCGGAAAAAAAAACATCTTTTTGTATTCATTGTTGTAATTTCGTCTTCCACATACATTGGTGCCTACTTTGTTATTCCTCTTCTCGTGCGAGCAACTTATCATTTACCATTGCCGATTACCTCTTTGAATTGCAAATTTTATTGCAGCGAATTTCTAAGAAACCTATAATGAACTTATCTAAACACATAGCATTACATGCTATTTTTTTTTTGTTCACCATTCATTGGTATTTAATAATACAGGTCAAAATTTATTTGGTTTAACCTTCGACAACCAAAAGAAAAACAGTTCAGGTTATTAATGTTATTATGCTATTAATAATGTAATATTATATAACCATATATTGAATACTACATATCTTGAAAAAGATATGTAGTTATAATGTTATTATAAGTCCTCCTATATCAAAAAAATAAATTTATCTCTATTACTATAAATAATGCATTTGAAACATGACATCAGCGTTATACAGTTAAAATTGACCCTATGTGAATAAGGATTTTTACTGATTGATTTAAAGCTCACATGCCCCTTTTCATCGTAGGAGGATCTTTATTAGATAATTATAAAATAGTTTTAATTTTGATTTTCACGACTTTATGCACTTGACCATTGGAACCAAGAAATGTACCAATCAATGATCAATTTGACAATGAACCTCTTTCACTTGTTAATATTTTTTTATAATAACATAATTTACGTTAAAGGGATGTAAATTTGAGGAATACCGTAAGTAAAATTTTGAACATAAAGTTTCTTCTTTTGCTTCACGAAAAAAATGAAATGCAAACTTCATATTTCTGAACTTACAGTCTAATATACTTTTAAGTTATTCTGAAAAAAATGTATGTGGAAATACTGATTCCTTAGACCTTCTTTTTATAAATCATTTGTGGCTTGTATTGAACTCAATTTAAATATACTGCAACTACGAAAAAAAATCGCTGCCTAAGGAATTATCTTATACATAAAATTTGTTCATAAAAATTTGTTCAACCTCTACATAAAATTTGATCCATATTTAATCAGACTAAATCGCTTTAAGCATTAGTTTGTATTTTTAAATGTGTGTTAAATGTGGATATAACCTTTATGACCTAATAGACCTTTATGACCTTTATGATTCATCTATAGTCACGTAGTGAGACTCATCATATGGTCTCATCATATTCTAGGTCATATGACCTACATATATAACCTTTGTGGCTAATATGACCTCTAAGACCAGTAGGTATTTTTTATGCGAAGAGTTTAAGAAATTTAAAGAAAAAATCATGAACACTATACTTCCACTCCACTACTTGGATGTGGAAGAATAGATTTTAAGAAATGAAAATCTAAATTCGACAAATGAAAAATAAACAAGTAAAACTGATATCATGTTCCTAATATTTCCCAAAATAGGTATTAAGGTATCATTTGACCCATCATCCCAATTACATACTAGAGAAAAACGCCTAATGATGTCCATGACAGTTCGTACCCAGGTACGTATACAAGTCATAGTTTCCGTAATTGGCAGTACCGTTAACAGCAGTTGTGAACAAGATATAAATAACACCACATTTACATATCAGGTATTGTAATTATTACTATGCACAATAAACGCGATACAGAGCTATGTTTTAATCCACGTTAATTGACAGGCGATTGTTTTACTCCAATTAAAGATTTTATAAAAATGTCAACAATATATAAAAATTGTTAAAACAATAGAGTCGACATTTCGTCATCCGTCAATGGGTGAGCATGAAACGCCATACGAAAAATAACATTTCTTATAAGAATTTCTCTTAATTTATCAGTTATAACTATCAGATTACCAGAAATGACTAATATTTTTTAAACCTATCTTCCGAAATAAAATAATACTACTATAATTTTTACATTTCTTGTAATGTTTAGTTAATTTTCCAATCACATTGCTACGTTACTGAAAATTCGGTAGTATTGACCGAAATCTTTATGGTAACTATATGCCTTCAAATTCATTATTATCCACTATGTAAAACAACGTAAACTTTTTTCATTACTTTGAAAGCAATCTATTGGTACTACCGGTTCGATAGAAATACGTTATTACTTTCGAAGTAATAAAAAGTACATAACCGTTTATGTATTAACTGCATTCGACGTAAGAGCCATTTTAAGAAAGTAAAAGTCGTAAAATTAATCGACTGTGTTCGAGTCATTAAGCGCGTCATTAAATGAGGTTTATGCACAAGAGGATACGAGTTACATGGAGCATCGGTACATGATAAACTATAACCTTGCCGGAATTGTCTTGTTTTCAGATTTGTTTCGTTCCTGCAGTGATTTACCTAGGCCGATAGTGTGTAGACCTAAAAGATTAAGTATAAACACATTTCAGTGACAACTGTTTCGTTAAGAGTTACTCTTAAATCAAAATCAGTAAACATACGTACTAAACTTAGAATACCACTTCTAAAAAATGTAATCATTTTAGAGTTCCGCAAGGTTCTGTTTTTGACCCGCTTACAGTTTTCCTCCGTTAATTTCACAGTAACTTAGCGGTAACTTCTAGTAACTTCTAGTAACTTCTAGTAACTTCTTAATAAAATTTAACATTAATATTTATTTCATAATTTAATGTAATTTCAAGATGTGTCATGGTTTACATATACCTAGTATTTGCGCACATGACAATTTTGGTACTTGGTAAAAAAATTATAAAAAAGTAGGTCAGGTATTGATTATGCAATAAAACGTTTTTACTTAAAGCGTTTAAACGCTGACGTTTTATGTAAGTTCATGAAAACATACCTTGCAAATAACACATATATCATATAACAACAACAGTTATCCCCCCCCTTCCCATCTTATTGAACAGAATTATTATTGAAATTACGGAAACCATGCTTACTACTGTAGCCAAGATGTTCAACAATTATTGATTGATCAATCATTGATATCGATCGAACGATCAATCGACAACAGATAAAATCGTTATTGAAACAATCTTTAGATTGCTTTAAAAACGATTTGGTTGTCAGCAATATTAATCATTAATCATGCATCAATATATACCTACTAATGTGCTTCTGTGCCATTATTTCAAATACTGATTTAGTGAAAAATTGCAGTTCGACCAATCACAATTCTGATTTGTCTATAAACACCATATGGAAGAACTGCATTTTAAGACAGACATAAAAGAAATTACCGTTGACTGCATTTTGATGTATCACCACTGACCACAGCACACGACAGAATGAATATGTACAGGGTTTGTCCGGAAAGTAATGTCAGTGAATTTTTTTCCCGAGACTGTACGCGCCAGCCCGCGCTTTACGTGCTGGGATTGTAGTGGGGGGATCTGGCAACAAGATCCAACAAGCGTCAGTTGGCTACCGGTCGTTGTAGCGGTCGCATCACTCGTTCTTTGAGAGTCGTTACAGTGACCCGGTGCAAGAAAAAATGCAACGTTTGCTTGAGCAACGGATAGCGATCAAGTTCTGTGTGAAACTGGAGAACAGTGCTGCGGAAACCATTCCAATGTTGAAGAAGGCTTTCGGCGTCGATTGTCTTTCGGACAGGCAAATTTTCCGGTGGCACAAGGCCTTCGCAGAAGGTCGTAAAGATGTCAACGACGAGAACCGCGCTGGACGGCCATCAACCTCCAGTTCCGACGGCAATGTGAAACGTGTGCGTGACTTGTTGAACACCGACCGTCGTCCAAGTGTCCGTTTAATTTCCGAAACATTAGACATTACGAAAACCATTGTTCACGAAATTGTGTCGGAGTCTTTAGGAATGAGGAAGGTGTGCGCGAAGCTCGTGCCAAAAGTGCTAACGGACGATCAAAAAGCGAGGCGCGTCGAAACCTGCCAAGAACTTTAGGACACCTGCGAAGACAACCCCGCTTTCCTTGATGACGTCATTACCGGGGACGAAAGTTGGGTCTTTGAATACGATCCGGAGACGAAGAGGCAAAGTGCGGAATGGCACACGTCGAACTCCCCTCGCCCCAAGAAGGCCAGGATATCCAGGTCAAAGATCAAGACAATGCTGATTGTCTTTTTTGATTGTCGGGGATTGGTCCATCACGAGTTCGTTCCGCAGGGGACAACCGTAACCGGAAAGTTTTACGTCGAGGTCTGAAGCGGCTAAAACGCAGGGTGAATCGCGTCCGCCCAGACATCTCAAAATCCTGGAAGCTTCACCACGACAATGCGCCTTCGCACACCTGCTTCCTCGTGGCCGATTACCTCGTCAAGGCAGGCATCACCGTTGTTCCCCAGCCTCCCTACAGCCCCGATGTGGCCCCCCCAGACTTTTTTCTGTTTCCGCGCCTCAAAACTCCAATGAAAGGACAGCATTTTGGGTCGGTGAAAAACATTCAGGAGGCTTGCACCGACGCTTTAAAGGCGATTCCGGAAAACGATTACCGTGCGGCTTTTGATGCGTGGAAGACCCGCTGGAACCGATGTGTGGACGCAGGAGGAATGTATTTTGAAAGTTTCTAAAGATTTGTACACATAGAACCAATAAAAACCATTTTTCAAAGCTCACTGACATTACTTTCCGGACTAACCCTGTATATTGACATAGTAATTTCGTATTTGTCAGAATAACACACTGTAGCATGTCCATAACGGTTGCCGGCAACTTTGCCTATTACTAAACCGCTTATAGGAAATATGTACATCGAATTTATTTCTTCCGCTCCTTACATGAACTATTAAATTTATGTGCATATAACTACATATTTCTCAATACCTGCTTTATTGGTGAAACCTTTTTTAAAACTCTACAGCTGTTGCGAATATCTTATTCTTAGTACGATACTACAGCTATGTGCAAAAAAATAGCACCATAGTGAATACTCAAATTAACTCCATAATCATGTATTGACTGCTCTGCAATATGCATTCAAAAGTGTTCTCAAGATATTTGTTTGAGATCCACTGAGTTTCTGAAACTAATGAAGTCCGGAAAATTCTCGTTTCGGTAGGGGAAATCCCTGTTTCTATAAATAAAATCAATATTGACCTGTGTAAAATAATAGCAACAATTCAGTCTATGATAGCAGCTCGACGCCGTAACATCTAAACATCTTTCAGCATAGAACAATGAAGTCAAAGGTAAAATAACATAAGCCTGTAGTTAATATCTGAATTGAATTTTAATTTAAATATTAAATGGGTCGTGGAAAACATTGCATGAAAGAATAACGTTTGTTCATAAACAAATTATTGGCTAAAGGGAAAACATACAAATTTATTAGGGAAGTGGTCGGTTGTTCTAATAAAATGATCAGTAGTGCCAAGAAATTTAAAGAAAAAGAAGAAAAAAGAGGCCGAAAGAAAAAAACTTTAACTGATGAAAGAAGCATCCTAAAACTAACAAAAAAAAATCCTTTTATAACGTCAACTCAAATTAAAAAGGGATTAAATCTCAATGTAGACACTTCTACAATAAGAAGTTATGTTGCCCTATGTGAACTGGAATATGCCGCTCAGATGGGTCTTACAGCAGGACAATGATCCAAAACATATCAGCAGACTAGCAAAAGGCTTTTTTGCACAAAATCGAGTTCAGGTTATGGAATGGCCCGCTCAGTCACCAGACCTGAACCCAATTGAAAATCTTTGGGCAGATGTTAAAAAAGCTGTTTTTAAGCAAAACCGAAGAATACATCAGAATTATGGTATGCTGTGCAATCAGCGTGGGAGGCTATTCCATTACAGCGTTGTCAAGCGCTGGTTGACTCGGCGCCACGGCGTTGTGCTGTTGTTTTGAAAAACAAAGGTTATACAACAAAGTATTAATATGTTACAGTTTAACTTTTTAATTCTATTTGATTCCTTGTACAGTAATTTGTATGTTTCACGAGCGGTGCTATTTTTTTGCACAGTAAAAACTTGAGATATTATAAGTTAACTGAATGTGCTACATTTATTTTTAGTTTATTTGGAACAATATGTTATATATAATGTTTTGTTATATAATTACTCTTTTGTAATAAAAAGCTAAACAGATACAACTAAGGCTTGCCTTTTATATTTCATGTTTTTAATGTAAAATACAGTCGGTGCTATTTTTATGCACAAAGCTATAAATATGAAATAAATCCAGTTGATGTAGAGCCACAGAAAAGAGAGCCGCACCAAGTGTATTTAGTATCTCATAAAACATATTTTAGTGTGGATGAAAAAGAAGCAAAGAAAATATCAGTATTGTATTCCAAAAAGTAATGTCAAGCCGAATGGCCATTACAGACCAGGTGCTGACTGATCGTGTGACAAAAAAAAAAGTAGATGAATGTGTCAGTTTGAGTTGCGCACTGTTTCCGTATTTGTGTATTTGTACTACCGAAATGGATTTGATTTTGTTTACGCTAGTGATAATCCAGATCAACAAAGCCAGATTAGTAGAGTACAAATACACGAATACAGCAAGCAGTGCGCTACCCAAACGGAGTAGAGAAACGTACTGACCAAGGGATGATATCGGTCGAGTCCCTTTTGCGTACTACGATCCGCCATAGTATTGTTGTAAAAAATTAGTAATACTGAAACATTTTAAGCTTTTTATTTGAAATGGTTAATTATTTTATTTTTAACATCCTCACACAGTTTTCGTACAAGAAACAGAAAAATAAACAATTTACATGAGTTTCACGCATAAGAAAATTACCATGAAATTGAAAACCCTCATTTGAAACCATGGTACAAAAATATTAACTTAGGGAAGCAATTTTTCACCAATTTTACAAAAGTGACTATATCTCGAACCAAGACAGTTTCATTCATCTCCATTGTTTTTAGTACATTGCCAGTCAGAGCCTGGTCTATAATCCCCCTTCCGGCTTGATGTTATTTTTTGGGACATCCTGTATAAAAATCCACCAACCTAAAGGCACCCTTAGGAAATTAAATAGACCCAGTAAGTATTTTTAAAGGAGTTACCCTTTAGCAAACTCAAATAAAAATAACACCACTCTTTTTAAAATAACTTGAAAACGTGTACAAGTATACAGAACAAAAATAGACAATCCTGACCCACTTTATGGCCTACCGTAAAAATTTAAATTAGCGATTCATTTCTCGGCGGTTCATAAGACGAAATTTTCTTATAAATCTCCGCAATGAACATTGCCCAAATTAAATAATTAACCCAAATATCTTCTACAAACGAATAGCTTCTTAACGTTAGCTCGCATTTATATGCAAAATAGCCGAATCCGAAAACGAGTTTCTTAAACTTGAAAGTAGAAGGAGACACGGTACTTAACAGGGAAAAGATAACGAGCCATCAACAATAAACTGTGATGGCATCGTAATTTCACTCGCTACATAAAATAACTACAGTTGAAGAATTTTGTTAAATAAATAATACCAATTTCTAATAGTATTTTTTTTAATAAAGCACAATGAAAACGTGTTGACAAATGCTTATTAGAGGGTTAAACCCTGATACTAAAACCTAGTAATTAAAAAAAAACTAGTGTAGTTCTTAAGGGGTAACACCACTCTAGGATTTTCGAAAAATCGTTTTTTTTGGCTTCAAATGTACTTTAGGATCATAAATATCATATGCAATTGGTCTTATAATGAAAAAAAAAAAAGATATTAAAAGGTTTGATTCTCGATTTTGCCGCAGATTCTGAGCGCGCGTCGAGCGCGATGCGACTGTGTTCGTCGGATTTGTTGCTTTTATACTGATTTAACCTTTCAAAATAATAAGTGGCCCTATTACCAACAGAGTAAAAGGTCTTTCGGGTTCCTCAGAAGTCTACCAGGATGCGCAAATACCGTAATACACATGTACGTGTAAATTATTTTAAACTTTAAACATCATTATCTCAAAATGACTTTTTTCGAACTGGACACATTGCTCAAAGACCGTTCCATCGATCGATTTGAAATTTTAACAGTATCTTATCAATTATATTATCCATAAAAGTACGTAGCCGTTTTTTGATAGAATGTAAATATTTTTTTTATAAACAATTTACTGCTGAATTTTTAGGGTGAAAATCGATTTTTTTTGTGAGTGCACAGTTTCTACAAAAAATCAATTTAAAAAAATCCCTACGTACTTCTCTAGCCAATAATATGTAAATTAAGAAGATTTTTGTTTTTTTTTCCAGATCTAAAACTTTTCGAGAAATTTGTCCGCCCGTGGAGGGCTTTTTGATAAAGGTGTTTTTAAAGATACGCTGTATCGCCGCTATTTTGTATGAAAATAGCAATATATTTTTTTATAGTTCAATACATGTTTAATTAACCCTTCAAAAAGAAAGCCTATTCCATTCTCCCACAATAAATTATCAAAATTTGGCCTTTTTTCAACCGCTAGTTTCCTTAGTTGTCACATTACATAGTCGCAGATATTGTAGAACGTTTATTTTTGGAAACTTTAACACTGCTTTGAAGACACTGGGAATAATCTACTAATTATTTTTTCATGAAATTAATAGTATGCCTTATTTAAATACCCAATACCAATATGATAGCACCACGGAATAGAGCATCAGAATGTGTACACCAAATTAAAGGCAGACACCGTTCTAGAAATGGCCACGACATGACAATATGGTTTCGAAGTGTAACTTTCAAAAAAACTTTATACCAGTTCCTGGAGTGGGTACTGGAACCGTCGGCGTAGAAACGAAAAACTGGACGTTTTCAATGAAACACCGAACTACCATACTTTTCTCGACGCGCGTTTCGCCAACTAAGTTGGCATCTTCAGAAGAAGATCAAAACTAAATTCTAACCTACACACTTGCACTATTTATACTCAATTTGTTGCAACTGTTCACTGAACCGTAACATCTGTCTTTGTTTATCAAAGCAAACAGTGGACTGGTGGGTATCGGACCATTGTCCTTATTCATACTACTGTTACACTAAATGATTTCTAAACTGTCAAAAGCATCCAACTGTTTACCGTTTGTTACATTTCTAAATAATTTTAAATTATTTATGTATATCCTATGGTTGTTGTCAAAAGCGTGTTGGGCAACACAAGATTTGTCCGCTCTGCCATATTTCAAATGAGCCATGTGTTCTTAATTCTAGTCAAAATAGATCTTTTTGTTTGCCCAATATTTTGATCACAGTCTCTACAACTTATTTCGTATATTTCTGACTTTTCGTTATTGTCGATTTTGTCTTTGGGGTTACTCAAAAGCGTCTGTAGTTTATTTTTAAAATTATAAACCAAATTGATATTAGTATTTTTAAAATTTTTATCTAGTCCGCGGGTGAATTTAGGTTCATATGGTAACGAAACAAATTTCGAATTGTCAGTATCTCTACGAAAAGTCGTGGAATTGTACAAAGTTATCTTAAATTTATGCTTCCTTATTAACTTATCTATTAAATGGACTGAGTAACCGTTATTCTTAGCTATAATCTTAATTAATTTTTTCTCATGTTCAAACATCTCTTTACAGAGGGGGAAATTTAACAAACGGTGAATTAGAAAATTAAAACTTGCCATTTTATGTTAAAAAGGGTGGTACGAATCGTTGGGAATATATCTAAGAGTCGCGGTTTCTTTCCTATATACATCAAACTCTAACTTATTTTCACTATTTCTAATAACTAATACATTTTTAGATATATTAGTTATTTCCTATATACATCAACCTATTTCTAATATACATCAGTCCATTTAATAGATAAGTTAATAAGGAAGCATAACTTTAAGAGAACCCTGTACAATTCCACGACTTTTCGTGGAGATACTGACAATTCGAAATTTGTTTCGTTACCATATGAACCTAAATTCACCCGCGGAATGGATACAATTTTTAAAAAATATTAATATCACTTTGGTTTTTAATTCTAAAAATAAACTACAGACGCTTTTGGGTAACCCCAAAGACAAAATCAACAATAACGAAAAGTCAGGAAGTCAGTTTTTTTGTACGTATATACCAGACTAAAAGGACTGGGACAATGGAGTCTAAATCCCAGCAGAAAAAAATTTGTAGATGGTTCCAAAAACAGGCCGTAGGGACCGGAAATGGTAGTCAGTTACCAAAATATCAAAATATTAATTCTTAATGGTAAGTAACTGGAATGGCAGACAAACTTTCCGGAACAAAGGCAGGAGAAACCGTTCATAAATGCACGATCGCCTAATTCACAGAAGACCTATTAAGTGAGTCATAACTCATAATCGCTAGGTTAGCAGGATTATGGAAAGTCTACTGAACTACTACTATGGAAAGGGCATTGTCGACTAAATAGACACATGAGTCTAACTGGTCTAGCAGAGGAGACAATATGCAGATTCTGTCTGGAAAAAGAGGAAACCTCAGTTCATGTGCTGTCACTGTGAGGAACTAACAAGACCGAGGTCTCAAATTCTTATGAAGGAAAAGCCTCAAGGTAATAGCTATACAAAAGAGTCCATATCGAAGCTGGGGAGTCTGATAAAAAAGACCAAGGTAGGATAAGGTGCTCTAAAACCAGTGGGAGTGCTAAAATTGTCCTTTAAGAGATCGCGGAGGCTAATAGGACTATCCAGCTCCAGCTCCCAACATTTTAATCTAATCTAATGATTTATTTACCTACATATTTAGTGCACGATATTCACCGCACACCATATAACCATATTGCTTCGCTGAATTCATATGTATCATTACGTTTAATTTCAAAAATATGTATTACACATTACGGGTCAGGTCCATCCATCAGCACAAGTTGTTCTACATGCAAACAGACAAATTTGAAGCAAAGAGCAATCAGACATAAAATTGATTAATGTCCTATTATGTAACTGAAAATTCGGACACTTTGGAAAAGCATGTTATAAAAAAAATTGCACTTAATGAGGACATAAATAGAGTGATACGATAATTTGGTGCCTTTTGATTCATGCCGTCGACCGCGCAATCACATTGTAGGTGTTATCTAAGCTTACTCGTGTTTGAGTGTCCCTTTATCTTTATTTGATTTACACATGTGTTAATTTTCGAAATGCCTTCGTATGTGTATACGCAAGATGAGACTGAACACTGAAGGATTAGCAAATATCAGTTGTTCTGCTTTTACTTTGATGTGCCTGATGAAATAAAAATTCTGCATACACTTTTTTTTAATTGGCACGACTAATAATAACTCACTCTGCTGTAACTGCTTTGCTGAAAAATTCGCTTATAATATTACAGAAACTTATTGATTTTTTATTAAATGCAGTCGCAAGTCGCATGTTTCTTCATGAGTTTCTCTCTCCGAATTATAAATAGCCACATTTTCTTTAAAACTGCCATGCCAGGAAGTTTCAGTGATCACGCAACAACACTTTATCACACAACTTTATTACCTAACCTGGCACAGTACCCATAAATATTTTTGAAAATCTTGCATGATTTATTATTAAAAAATTGTACTCCAAAACCTTATAATCATAGAACCATCAAAGATATAAAACAGCACTCCTAACAACGAAAAAAAAAAAACACAAGAAAAAGTTTCCAAACGACAACTTTTTAAATGAAAATATACTATTGAAAATATAATATACTATAGGTATACTCCTCGATATAGACCATTAAAAGTAAATCAATAAACATCTACACAGACAGTAAACAAGCAACACTGACCCTAAAACGAAAAAAGTAATGTCGGGGTCAGTATGGGCATGTTATCCAGGCACAAGGTGCATCTAATTCTAACAGTATATCTGCTGGGTTGGGTAAAAGGCCATGCGCAGTGAATATGCAATAAAGAAGCTGACAAATTGGCTCGAAGCATATATTAAGTATCTTTGAACCGGCTCCTAATAATACTCTACCGTTTGCAGCAATGATACAAATGATTGATCATTTATATCATTGCTGCATGCATCAACCCACTAGAAATTCAGGTTGAAGGTCCAGTTCAAATACCTCACCAAGGACATATGTATTTAGCTATGACAGAAAAACTCATACCTTGTAACAGGAATCTTGACAGAACATTGTCAGCTACGGAAGTATTTATACAATATACAGCCTGAAACACCCCTGAAGTGAAATACCCCATTGCAGAGCGGGTGTGAACAGAAAAAGGAGACAGTCGAGTATAGACTCATTGTACAGCTGTTTTGTTAATGGGAAAATCAGCTGTCTCGCCAATGGAAGTGTCCATATTAGGAGAGTATTCCATAGTCTTAGTGAAGTAACTCTCTTTGGGTAACAGGACCATAGTTTCCTAAGAAATTGGGTGGTGGGAGTTATAACTTGGGTGGCTACCTCACAAAGGATGCTTAAGGTGTCCAATGAAGCAATGGAAGTGTCCTTATTAGGAGAGTATTCCATAGTTTTAGGGAAGCAGCTCTCTTTGGGTAACACGACCGTCGTTTCCGAAGCAATTGGGTGGTGGGAGTTATAACTCGGGTGGCTACCTCACAAGGGATGCTTAAGGTGTCTAATGAGGCACAAGTGTTGTGGCTCTTTGAGTTACCCACCATAAGCTCCAGATCCCAGATCAACTCCAGTTTTGTTTCCTTCCGCTTCGTTCATTTAGAATTAGTAATAGATAAGGCTTTGGTAGAAGCTGTGAATTCAACCACATAATTTTGGAATTCTCTCATACTTCATGAATAAACGTTGAAATAGACTGACACTCGTAAGAGCAAAAATCAACTCCGAGTTAAGAAACTCGCAAATCGCCCATCACTAGCGCGGAGTGCCACCAAACTGGACGCAAGGAGCTCGTGCATTTGCCCGCACAAATAAAATTTAATCTGAAATCTATTGTAGGTGAACCGCCGATAGACTGTAGGTGTAACGGCGAGTGAATCGCGTCCTTTGTTGCTCTTTCCCACGGCGTCGGCGGACTACAAAAGCGAGATGCTGCGGATAAATGAATGTCGAGGCATCGCGCGCCTTCTCCGATCTCGATGATGGGTCGTCCATCAGCGGATGCCATCGATGCGTAAGGCTCTCGGTCTCTCAACCCTGTTACGTCTAATTGGTTGAATTGACGGCGTTCCCCGGGATTTTTCCCCGACAATAAGTAGCGGTGTCAGCGGCGTAGGACAGCTTCATGTTAAGAGGGAGCTTGCGCTATTTTCTAGCACTGGAAATGCTTCTGAACGCGTGAATATATGGACCGACTATGAGACAACGTAGAATTCTGTCTCATATCGCAACATAATCTGAGAGTTTCTAAATTAAGCAATTAAACTACCAATTTCTTCGAAATGTCTAACCTTCCTTTTAATTAGAGAGAGATAAAATAACCGTTGGTAGTATTGATCGATCGATCGCTGAATTTCGGATTCACAATTCGATCGGTTTGGTTTTAAAGGATCAGCTGGCTTACAAAAATATAAATTGTAAATTAATATAAAAAGATTTGATTTATGATAGTGATAGTCCAGAGGAACAAAGCAGATCAGTAGTACAAACGAATACGGAGACAGTGCGCAACTCAAACGGAGTAGTAGCAAAACGTACTGACCAAAGAACGAGATCGGTCGGGTCATAATGGCCCCTCAAGCTCTATCTTGTTCTAAAATACGCAAGCACAGCTACCTGCCCCATTTTGTTACGCTCTATTTCAGCATTGTTGTAAGAAGGTGGTAATATTCAAAGGTTTTAAGCATTTTTACCTGGAATAACAATTAAAGCTGTTCTTGTAGTACATTTTTTATAATAGCCAAAGTTGGGCGATGATGAACCAAAACTTAAAAAAATTAGTATGAACGGCTTTCATTTGAAGCCGTGGCAGAAAAATATGGACTTAGGGAAGCGATTTTTCATCAATTTTACAAACCTGTACATATTTCTGAAATTCTTAATTACTCATTTTGTCACAATTTTTGTATTACAACGGCGTATAAGTACCCACACTCAAATATTCTATAAAATCGTACATACATATATACATATTTTCCACAATCATTTTCGTTATTCACTTGTATTCTGAATGACTAGAATATCCATGTTAAATTAAATTACAATGCAGACGTCTATACGTACAAATATACCGGTTAATATTCACAATAAGCAGAGGTAACTTTTGAATACTGCATGCATATCCCGTACGAGCCACCTCATCCCAATAGGGCACGAGATACATCGGAAATTATATTGGAAATATGTAGGTTGAGTTTAAATAGTAAAAGCAGTAGATGTAAAACATATATTCTCAATTTTCATAGACCTTTGTGGAATGATCTAATTTTAGTTATTCCATTCCAACATTAATTTCACTTTACGGATGAAAACAGAGAACCCTGAGCATTTAATTTCCTTATAAATTCTTCGTTACAAAAGTGTGAGACGAGGAAAACGATATTATAATAGTATATAGACGAGAACGCTAAAAAAGCGTGGTGATCGTGGATAGCGATAATATTACTGGATAGTAGCTTTTGTGACGTAACATCTCGAAACCTGCCACTGGTGACGCATCCGTTAGGTCACGCCTACTTCCCGTGACAATTGATTTACTCAGTTTTACATTTGCTAAAATAAACTCAAGATATCGGTAGGTAACACCATATCACAATAAATGAATTGTGATATTATAATTAGAGTTCGTGCGAGCGCGGAGTGTAACAGGACCGTAGTCAGTTAACGATTGAAAATATTAATATGTTCACATAAATTATGTAGCAACATAGTACTATTTTTACCAAATAATACGGTTAAGTCAAGGATAAAATACCTATATAAATTAAGATAACACGTAACAATGGCAACACTTACCCGACAAACGTCTGTGTTGAGACAAGGTTCCCATGGCAGGTTGGCGGTGGTTAAAACATATTATTATGTGCTTTTCTAAGTGTTCTGGAGTGAAACGGCGACGTTTATCACTTAATATTAACTTGTGTATGGCAAAGGACCGTTCAACGTCTATAATAAAATACACGAAACTGTCCGCAATGTCTTCGCGTATTGATGTCACTACATTGTTGTAAACCCGATCGACATATGCAAGTCTTAAAGTACTTTCATGAGGAATTTTTCGGTCCATATATTTTTCTAAAAACGCACGTAACTTGGGGTTCTCTAGTTTGTTTAATGGAATATTGCTTGCAACAAAGTTTAATGGAATATTGCTTCTGTAAATTCATAGAAAAAATACGGATGTCGTCGGCGCTGGACGAGGCATGGCTTTTCAGATGTCTTGTTACTTTAGTTTTATCTGAAGAATTTATAAAGCGTTCACACAGTACAAAAAAGGTCATTTCCTTAAATGCGTATGTCCCTAAAACCCTCGGGATAACTGTCAAACCACGTTTGAAATACTTCCCGTCTATTTCTTTTCACCTTTGGCATAGTACCTCACTTTATTCACTTCTCCCCTCAACTAATAATTATTAATATTTATAAAGTTATTTAAACACACGGCGAATATAACACATGGCGAATACGTAAAAACGAAACGTATCAACGCGATGTAATACCGGCGACTGTCTGTGACAGCGTGCCATAATCTAAAATTGCTAATGCAGTTTTCGTAATGCAAGTCAGCTGTAAGCTGTGAAGGCCAACGAGTCAACGGTAGGACATGCATAGTGTCGGCCCTGTGACATTCGTGCTTGGTAATAAGTAATAATATTTAATAGTGTACTATGATGCAACATAGTTTCTGTGAACATATTAACATTTTCATTCGTAAACTGACTACAGTCCTGTTAAACTCCGCACTCGCACGAACTCTAATTATAATAATAAGTTACACATTTAAGTTTATTACATAAATAGTATATTTAAATTATAGACTTAATATCTTTGTTCTAGAAAAGTAGATCTCGGTACTTAAAGCAAGATACTGGTTTTTAATTACAGTATGGCAATATAAAACGTGTTTTTATGAACGTTTTTATGGTCGACATATTTTTGTTTGATATATTTGATTAACGACAAGTTCAATTGTAGTGCTAACACAATTATAAATTGGAAATTGTTCTGTATTAGTTATTCACACCGGCACCGTTACAAACGCTGCTACAAAACGATTATTATCAAATCGAAATGATTCATCAACTGTTCCAGCGTCAAAAAGTTCTGTACTCCTACTTTTTCAAAAACCTTATTAGCCCCTTTGTAAGTCTACTAACTTCTCTACAAACCAAATGAAAATCATTAACTAGTACGATATTTTGAAAAGTCAGTTTGATCGTTTTTATTTTTGGAATAAAGACAATTGTGTAATTAATGAATTAACTTCAACTCAAGACATGACTCATGCAATAGACGCATTCTGGAGCTCTACTATCATGGATCAACTTTAAAAAGAAACAGATGTTCAATGGCAATGATTCATGCCAGCCAACTGACAAACCATCAACTTTTTGTTCTTCAGCAAAAAACACTTTTTCTGCGACTATGTAACACTCCACCAAGTGCAAAATATGTTTACGATGGTACACAACCTGACAAGATAATGTAAATCTGAAATGATAGTCAGTAGAACCGGTTCTAAAGATATAAAACACAGAATGCAATACCCTATACCTAACATTTTTTTTTTCTAAATTCAGCATGAATTAAATACTCATTAAGCTAATTAGCATAACGCTATTTCTCAAATGTAATTTAATGGTAATAATACTTAAACGGTCTCATTTATACAGTCCATTAAAGTACGTAAAAAAATACCGTTACTTGTACAACAAGACTGTTATTGCGGTGAACGATCGAGAAAAAACGAAAGCCGAAACGTGTCAGAAAAAAGTATGAGGTCTTTACATACGCAAGCACTTTCATTCTTCAGTTGGGTGACATGCTCGGTACCTCATTCAACCATTTTTTTTAATTTTGGCCAAGTTTATTGACTGTTTCACTTTCAATGGTTGCTTCAGTAACAACTAGAGCAGTGGTGATTTCACAAAATGATGCTGCAGAAAATAATTACGTCTGACTTATGATAACAAAACTGAATGGTTTAATGAATGTAGGTACAACGGATTTTACACAGTATTTGTTTGGATATAGTAATTAAAAATAATTTTAATCATTAGTTCTGTAAACTATTGTTTATTACTATTATCTATTCATTGTGGAATCATAATGTAGTAGGTATATTTGTTACCACCCTCCTCATTTCATTCCGTTCGCTTTTCATCAACTTTACTGTAGGCACAAGTTTTAGGTATATTTGTGATCAGCCTCCATCAGTTCGTTTTTCATCAACGTTGCTACAGATTAAAATTGTTTTCATCTAATATGCTTGAACAATGTTTCTTTAGACACACAACAAAAATCTCTTATTTATCTATTTTTGTAATACTATACTTCATATTATGCAGATTTGAGGATACTTACATACAAGCTGTGCCGAAATCAGCCTGCAATATTTTGTCGGCGTATATTCTGCGTTCAAAAATAAGATATTGTTCTCTGTAAACAGAAGCCCTACAGTTGTTCCTAAAGGGGCTACAGTCCCTTGAAGATGATGTAAGAAAAGGGTCTTTTTCATACGTCAAAACCGTTAAAGGTAACTTTGAAATGAAATGAGATGTGGTGGCTATCTGCTACAATAATTACAAATAAATGACCTAAACAAAAATTTTAGATTTTTGAGTTTGAAACGATAAAAGGTGTGAATTTAGGTTCATATGGTAACGAATGAACCTAATAAACATATGAACCTAAATTTACCGGCGGACTAGACAATTTTTTTTAAATATTAATATCAATTTGGTTTATAATCTAAAAATAAACTACATACGCTTTTGGGTAACCCCAAAGACAAAATCTACAATAACGAAAAGCCAGGAATATACGAAATAAGTTGTAAAGATTGTGAGCAAAAGTATATTGGGCAAACAAAAAGATCTATTTTGACTAGATTTAAAGAACACATGCCTCATTTGAAATATGGCAGAACAGAAAAATCTTGTGTTGCCCAACACGCTTTTGACAACAACCATAGGATAGACGTAAATAATTTAATATTAATTAGAAATGGAACAATCAGTAAACAGTTGGATGCTTTTGAATGTTTAGAAATTGTTAAGTGTAACAGTAGTATGAATAAGGACAATGGTCCGATACCCACCAGTCCCCAGAATTTCAACTTTAGAAGTCTTTCATGTCTAGTTATTCACGGTTTTTTAAAGGCATCATAGTTTTATTTGTTTAGCGACCTTCAACTTGGACAACCTCAAAAAGTGGGTGCAAAAAAGACGTTTTGAGAAAATCGCATCTCTCCTGCTGACCTCATTTTAGTGGACATGTTTGAAATAAAAACCCCTTATGAAAACAATTTTTAGCGTAAACAGCATAAATATTGTACAATTAATGGACTACATCTCATCGCGGGTACATTGAAAACACACACCAGTGTGTTACATGCAATAAAACGTGTAAGTATACTTCGGCCTTTTTGCCAAAAAGTTTACGGTACGCTAGGCAACTGTTAATAGTAAATCACCGTTTTAACGCCGTGCCGCGCTTTATTAGATCCTTTTAGTGCCTAATAATATCTCGAATAAAACTAGTGATTCACCTCGCGCTCCGGAAAAATACAAGCGTCTTAGGCGAAACGCTGTAAACACGAATATAATTTTCCATTTCAACGAAGTGCAACTTCTGCCTCTAAGATGAACTGTTTTTTAACGCTTGCTGCCAATGAATGCGCTTATCTTCATTAATTGACAGACCCTCCATCACTGAGATGAAATATATTATATTTGTCTTGACGCTGTGCCAAATGTGTTCGAAACTGAAACGTCAGAAATCAAATTTTCATATTAGAAGATTGAATAATTGTTTTAAAATATCTGAGTTCTACTGATGATACTTGAAGGGTACAAGAAAAGAAGTATAACATTTTAAAGGCTTTGAGACTATAATTTTTTAATATGAACATAAATATGGATATATTTTTTAGCAGTTACCATAACTATGTTTTGCTACATTTTTAGAGGCTTTGAAATTCTTTTAAGCCGATATTTGCATACAGTAATGTATTTTTTTATGAACTACCTTTTTTATAGGAAAAGAAAAGGCTGGAAAGTCCCTAGGCTATGCTCTGTTTTCATGAACTTGTAGATTTACTACGTTGTTTAAATAAAGTTGAAACAAAATTACCGTTTATTCACTAGTTATAATCTACAAACAAAGAACAAAATGTCGGAAAATGTAATGCAAAATATGATATATTTTTTATAAAAATATGGCAACTGAGAAGTAATAGGCTTCACTTCCACAGAACTTCTTCAACTTTTGTAGGTTGTGGTATTTCTAGGAGGAAATTAATTGTGTTTCAAGTCTTAAGGCAATAATTCTAAACGAAAAATAATCATAGAATGGCCGTCTCTTTCCCAATTGCATGGTGACTAATAATCCCGGTATGGCATAATGACTAATAATCCCGGTAATAAACCGTTTTCTTCCCTGTTCTAATAGTTTAGGCGTTGGAATCATATATTTTACACCATTTGGTGTAACATATGTATATGTTATACCAAATGTGCATTTTTGTCAGTCGCTAGTCGCTCGTTTTCAGCGACAAATGAGGTCACGTGGTACGATTTTGAATTTTCCGCCACTTTAAGAATTATAGCGATAAAGCTAAATTTTGTTTAGCTTTATCGCTACAATTACCATCATCGCTACATAGTACCAGCGTCAGCGTAATTCGAACAATCGAAAGAGTATGAAGAAAGTGTCGGGAACACAGCTTCACAAAATCCATATTCTCGTCGCAATTTACATATATAATGGATGGACCCAAAATCTTTTCTTTTTATATCGCTGTTGTTTATTATGAATAGCAATATGATTAAGTAAAAGCGTTGTTATAACCCTATTTCGTCGAAGCCTATTAATTTGCGCTTGCCGGATAATTTTTTGACACTGATAAATCCACATTTGATAATCATATTTACTAGACATGATTTTCTCTATTAATATATTACAAGTATCATATTTATTTTTCACCATTGTATACATATACCTCTACAATATAGTGGTACTCGACTTTCGATGAATCGATACACACAGTGGCGGACTAACGGGGGGGCGGAAGGGGCTGTCCGCCCCGGGCCTCTGGTCCCAGGGGGGCCTCCAAATGTCGACAAGTTCTTTTGATAAAATCTTAAACAAGGCTAAAAAATATGGTCAGTACCTACCTAAGTAAGAGGCAGTTTGAAGTTGGAGGCCCCGTGGATACAAATAAATACCGGTGATTTATAATTTCTAAATTAAAATTACTTCCACTGCTAATCGTTACCCTGTACATCGCTTAATACGTCTTGATCATTTGTGTCTCAGTTGCATCATGCGAGAGAACTTTTTCCAAACTTAAACTATAAAAAAATCATCATCGATTTACAATGGATCAAGGGCGACTCGTCAATCTGTCCATGCAAAGTCCATGCATCACCATGCATCACCTATCCAATTGAAAGAAAAGTTACAAAGGAAATTGATTTCACTATTTCACTAGTAAAATGAAGGCACGAAAACATGTGAAATAGCTACATACTTACAGAAAATAAAAACTACATTTTATATTGTTTGTTGCTGATTCGTATTTTATCTTCCTCATCCATATCTATATTCTATGTACCTATGTGTATGTAAGTAAATTACAATTATTATCTGCTAGAGCCTAGCATAGACACACATTATATACATAGAAATTTAATTTTTAATACAAACTTTTTTGTTGACAGTACTATTAAAATAAGAGTAACCATCAAGACAAATCAAACGAGCCCAAACACGATGGGTTTATCATGTGTAGTTAAAAAATTTCTATGGCCATCTTCCGTCTCCATGGTACCTTAACATTACATTGTCACCGACTTTACATAAGTATTCAAAATTTCAGCAAAATTGCTTGAGAGGAACTGGTTTGAATTTAATTTGCAAGATTTGAACTAAATATACACACTCGTACACACAAATGTGAACTGAATAAAAAGCTTCAAAAAATACATCAACTTCTAAGACCTCATTCAACATCTAAGGGCCTCATTCAGTTTTGCCGCCCCGAGCCCCTGACAGGCTTAGTCCGCCACTGGATACACATGTTTCATTTGTCGCTTAAATTTGACGCTAAACGCTGCAATTTTTCGCCACAATTCTTAAAGTGGCGGCAAATTCAAAATCGTACAACGTGACCTCATTTGTTAGCACCTTTACCGTTGCTTCCAGACGGTTAGGGTCCACTTTTCCTCCCAGATTCCCCCCCCCCCCCCCCTCTCCTACACTATATGGGCAGTTTGCTCTAATTTGTGCAACGTCACAGCAACGTCTGTGTCTATCTCACTTAATGGACGTCTCTCTAAATTGTTTTGGGTGTAAAATTCATTATTTATTTTGGTGTAAAATTCATTACAATTTTGGTGATATTTTTCAGAAAATACTTTTCTTTTTTTGTTTTGATGATTTTTTTATGCTTCGGGGCTATTTATGTAGTTTTCTGTTGGGCGATTTCTTGGGTGTTTCCCGACCTCCGCTCGTATGCCGCACATACGCACCGCATAACCGCACGTCTCGAGTTGGTCCGCTGGAGGTTGGCGTGCGTCACAAATCTGAAAATAGCGTTTGGCACCGTTCGCCGTCCGCAGACGGCGGCCATCCGACAGCACAACGGAGCCGGACGCCCAGCCTTTGTAACGGAACACATCGTCTGCACATGCATCTCCTCCTCGTCGTGTGGCTCGTCTTCTAACTCCCGAATACTGGTTTCGGCCGCGTCTCGTGTCAACATGGCGCACAGGTGTATACGGCCGGAGCCAATGACACCGTATTTTTATTTAGCGATGAAATTAGCGGGCGCCGCAGAAAACTCATAAAATTAAATATGGGTCACTCTGTATTCTTGTTCCTTTTTTATAGTTTTTATGTACTTGTATTTATATGGAGCATTCCTTGTTGAACCAGCCAAAATTTGGAACAATCAAATAATCTGCGATTTGACTTATTATGTAGCTATCAGTGGCGGCTCGTGACTTTTTTTGGGGGAGGCAAACAAATTTTGTAAGAATTTTTGTTTCCTAAATTTTTGTGATGGTAAACATTGTTAGTAATATGCCGCGTAGCTAGGAGAAGGATCTCTACTTGGTCGATAAAATATATCAAGTACATTTGTCTAACATAGTGTATAGTCCTTCTATTTTTAATTGAAAATGATACATACGCATGGGGAACAAAAAAAGCGTTGCAACTCTGATTCCATGGGCGTGCTTAAATCTTTTATAAATTCGAAAATTGTGAAATAATTTTTTTCATTCGAATCAATATAGGAGATTAAAATTAGCCTGCATACAAAACTCTTAATATTTTGTAATATAATTTGCTGTAAATAATGCTCATTTAGCCAGACAATCTCAAAAAATTGTCTGTTTTAATAAACCTAGCTGAAATACACGTCACTGGCGTCTTAAACAAGTCAGAATTCCCAATGTCTTAAATCATTTTAACGGCGTCATAAAAATGTTATGGCACAGTGGACCGAAGACGTATTAGCAATGTATTAAATGCAAAGTAGTCTAATAGTCTCGTTGACCGCCAGTGGTCTACTCTGTGCCGCCAGCCGCCGTTGCCGGCTCTTCAAAAAGTATAGTAATATACATAAAGTTGTTTGAATTTATAATTGTTTTTTCCAGCAATTTTAAACGCTTTATTTTAATGCTAACTAATAAATTATCGGAAGGGTGTGTTTCCGCCAAATTATTTTACAATTAAAATATTCAGTGAAATAAAATACGGATCTTTGCCAGGTCTGCGTCAATTTAGATTTAACAGGCTGAATTGATCACATTCATAATATTTTGTTTGCCTAAAAGATGTAATTTGTAAACACAGCTAATAAGTTCCTGATTTTCTCAATGTCTGTCAATTAAACGAGATAAAGTTTTAAGATTTTATCAAATCCAGACTTTGTCCAAGCATCTTCTCCACGATTTAAAATAATACACACGGCCAAAACAATAATTTATTTAAAGTTAAAGAACCACTTAGCCATTTGCATTTATCACAGCACGTATTAACAAAACTACGAGCCGGCTTACCCTGATTAATTAAAGTTTTACTTAGATCTGGCAGTGGTACTCTTAAACCTTTAGCAAATAATTTATCCTCATAAGACAGGCGACCAAATTTGTACTTTATATGATACTCAATAGTATCATTGCAGGTTCGAATATTTATTCGAGTGTCATGACAACTCGTATTGTTATTTTTATGAAACAAACTGCTACACTCGCCAGTTACCTCCATTATAATTTTGTATAGTTAATTAAATAAAACATTCAAATAATGACTTATGTAAGTAATATGGTACACTTTCAATAATTATTACCCTTCTATACTACTCAAAACACTCACAAACCCCCGCCAAGAATAACGGCACTTTCCAATGAAAATTTCCAAAACACAGAACAATAAAAAAGATTAAATTTTGTAGGTTAGGTTCATGAAATCAAATAACTCGCTTTCTGTGCTGTCACGTGTGGCAGGTGGGAGGTGGGCGTGTTTGCCTCCGCTATGCGGTTTTTTAAATGACCTTTAATGCCACTGGAGTTAAGGGTTAAATTTGTTAACAGACACAGATGGTTGCGAAGCGCCAAGCCCGCTATTCCATGTAAATACATATGTGAAAGCATTGGCATCGGAGACTTGCCACCACGGTGATAGAC
Organism: Aromia moschata; assembly: GCA_029963805.1. Classification (NCBI taxonomy): domain Eukaryota; kingdom Metazoa; phylum Arthropoda; class Insecta; order Coleoptera; family Cerambycidae; genus Aromia; species Aromia moschata. The sequence goes on along the minus strand of JAPWTK010001066.1, from coordinate 53,502 downwards.
TAGGCGCTGGGTCATTTATGAGGGTTAACATACTGAGGGCTGACATATTTATGTTTATTAATATTTTTATTTTTAGAAATTACTTTTTTTACTCGATATATGGATTAAAAAATGAAAGGTAATTCAAATATTATAGGAAGGCAAGTTTATATAAAAAAAAAAAACTTATTTGTAATTTTCACAGGGGAGGCACTGCCTCCTCTGCCTCCCCTGATAAGTCACCACTGGTAGCTATTTACATACGTCTAGTTCTTTCTGAACTGTGGCCTTTCTGAAAAATCCAAAATGGCGAACCTCAAAATGTCAATCATATGTTGAAAAACGATATACAGAAAACGAAACCACAGAAAAAAGGTAAAGGTCCTCTACAATCAACGAAAATCGTGGATTTTTAAGAATTGTGATCCACTGAAATCAAATCTCGTACTGAAATCGGTCCATAGATTGAGGATAGGATGAAATGATAGGAGAATATATTTAAAAAAAAGTGTTCAAAAAACTAGGTTTTTCAATAATGAGCACGATTACTATGAGTATAATTTCAAACAACTACGTTTGTTCACGTTTTTCTCTATTTTCGGCGAATTTTTTTAAAATTTAAAGTAAGAAAAAAACCTGACTCATGCAAATTCGGTTTCAATTAATCGAAACCCATGTAGCGTTCATGATACGTGTTTTTTTTCCATACAAACGGTTTTCTTCATATTATTTTGCCATTTTTAGTGGTTTTTCGACATTTAAGCACTGAGATAGAAAAATTCTGAAAATTTTCAGTACTAAAGTTGGTTTCAGTGCATTAAAAAACATAAAAATACGCTATTTTCGTCGATTCTAGATGATTTTTCTACCTTTTTTTCTGTGTTTTTCATTTCTCATATTTCAGCATACATACAGTAAGCAACGAAAGTCATCACACCCACCCACTTTTTGAAGTTTGCTTAAATTTTGAGATTATAGCTTGTGATATTCTGCATCTAATAAGCCGAAGTTAAAGGCGGTATGTCGATTGTGTGAAAAGATATCGCTAAGAAAGTAAAATTTCAATGTTTTCAAAGAAACGTAAACAACTTCGAAAATAGTAAATCCCTTTCGAAGTTGTTGGACTCGTATTAAAAGGAAATCTTCAGTGCATCTATTTGAGTAACTGTCATTTTGAAAAAAAAATTCCTAGACATGAACAAAATCTAAAGTTGAACCAAGAATATCACGAAAATTCAAAAAAGCCCTGTACAAATTTGGGATTAATATCCCTCTAGATCTCTCTGTGTTTTATTAAAATTTCAGAAACAGTGATTTTTACGAAAACGATACTAAGGATGGTAGAATTTTGAATTTTCGTGATATTTTGGGGTAATCCACAAAGCGATCGTTGGGGTAATATTAATTCTTAAAATTTAAAAATCTTTACTTTTGAAATGACAACAATGAAGAAAACTCCATACGGAGTAGAAGCAAATTTCAGGAACAATGATTTTACGGCATGATGTATATTACTTAATGTGGTCTCCTTTTCTGATCTCTAAATTCTACAGGTCAATTGGATAATTACGTCAATGCAATGCCCTCTTAAAACGGGCCTGGGCGACAGGCTTAGATACTGAGTAACTCAAAAAAAAATATTAGATTAATATAGGTACTTGAATAAATTAACTAAACATCATCAGTTGGGTTGGCCGATCGTGGCGCAATTCAGCGGCGCGCGGCAGGCGGGTCATCGACTTCAGTCGTTTCGCCCGACCTTCTGGCAGACTCTAGCATTATTATTAATTATTAGTGTATTCCAGGTGTTAATGTCGTCGGCCTAAGTATTACCTTAATAATAAAATGGCACACTTGCAAACGCCTACAAAACTACCATTTGCTAACAAAGTGAATAAATTCATAGGCGATTTCGAAGAATTTATTTTTTGATGGGATGATAAGACGCGATTGTAGCCGTCACATAAATAGTGTGAAACATCAAACTCAGTTTATATTTGACTAACTTTTAATGCTAAGTGCCTGTGATGTACCTCTAAATGTGCTCGATAAACAACAATTTCTGGAGTTCTGTAACAAATACGTTCTAGAGATGACTTACTAAACTGGATTAAAAGTGCATTAAAAAATACACGGCTGTGGTTATGTATTGACAAGACATTTACATCAAAGCTGTTATTTTACAATTCAATCCTGCCGAAGCTGCAACTAGTAAGGAGTGCTAAATTTCGGCCAACTCTAGTTATAAGTAAAGCCGGCAGATCCGGGCGGCGGGCATAAAGTTTTCACACATCTCAACATAAATAACAGGGTTATTCATATCAATCTCAACATAAATTACAACAGTGTTGCAATTTATAAAGAGATGTGTTAATTTTACCCTGTTACTGAACTGTTAACACTGAAAACTTTGTGGGCCGCCGCGCTGTTTAGCCGGCTTTAGTTATAAGACACCTTTTTCGCTATTTTAACACCTAAAAGCAACATTCACAGGAAAAACCCACCGTTGCGAGTAAACCAAGTATTCGATGACACTAATCGACAACTCATCTCTCAACATTATTGCTGTACGTTACTACGTGTTTACGGCCACTTTTTTATGCATCTGTAAAATCCGTGGTAATCATAACAGTCCCCGAAAATGATTTATTGCCCTGTGAAGAGCGACTTCACGCTCTGTTTCAATTCGATTCGTCGCAATCGTCAAACGAATCGAAAAAAAGCTATAGTCTACGAGATATCTGCTTCGACGATTTATAGAACCGGATATTGGAATAGAATTCCATAACACAGACTTGTGGTTTCGTGAGTATAATACCATAAGCACCACGATCAGTTGAGTCGAGAATCCGCGGACCCTAACAGGAACGTATTAAGGAGTGGTGGCGGATGGTGTATCATATTTTCATAAGAAACCCATGTTTTAAAAAGTCGTAATAGCATTTTACTAGACCTAAATAAAAGGCTACTATGGGAAAAGAACATCAAAATATACTTATTAAAAAAATCGAAACATGTGTGCCTCGCCAAAAGATATTGGAAATTGGAATATATCTGTAATGTGTTTTTTCACAATCATCACTAGTAATCTCCGTAGTGTGTGAATTGTTACCAAACATTTTTTCAAGATCTCGAATGTTGTGAAACTTACCGAAGTATCCGATGGGTTTGAAGCAAAAAAAAAAGGCATGTTTGTCAAAATGTTGTTATATCGTTTTTTTAATAGAGATTTTTCAATGGGAATAAACAAAAGTAAAGGTTCAGATTGACTCTTTATATCATGTACTATTTAATATTTTTTTAATTAATTTCTGTTGTAAAAATTGATTAGATATGAAATCAAAATCGATAAGTTACTCTTTGAATGAGAACAGCTCAAAATGGCCCCTAAAAATTGTAAAATCGAACCTACTTACGAGCAAGTTTATTGGTAAGTCGCGTCTAAAATTTTCTGATGAAACAAATATACATATTTTTTATGTCTCCTTACGAAAATACGAGATTGGGGATCACAATTTCAACTTTACCCCGTCACCAAAACGTTCTTTTTAGGGACCACGTATTTTTTACTCTAATGATCAGAAACTATTCTTGGAAAGATATTAATTACCATTAAGAACATAAATCATATTTTCATTACTGGATATAATGGTGTTAAAGGTTGAAGGGAATACGGCAAAACACTAAGCACTTTTATGGAAGTTTAATCACCATCAACACTTTACGATCTGCTATAAGTCTGACTTCCTTGTCTTCTTTCACTTCTCAGCTTGGATGTGATTAAGTACAGTATGTTAAGAATATTTTACTCTTATGTGTATATATTACTCTTACGTGTGTATATGCACACAAAGAGTCCCACTGTATGTTCGAAAAAGATCTTTGTTCATTTGTTCGGAACTAAATTTCAAAAAATATAACCCACAGGGTTTTGTCTATAATCAATAAATAAATTAATACTAATAACAAACTACTCGCTCAGTATCATCCAAATTGAACTTGAAAAACTTGATATAATATTGACAAAAAATATATATCTATTGCAATTTATTGATTTACTGTAACTTACTTGCATAGTCTACTTTGTAAATCTACGAACTAGTACATAAATTAAGGTTACTTATTGTTGGTTATTTCAAATGAGATGCATATGTTCATTTCACGTTTAAAAATGTCTGTCACATTGTACAAACATGTTAGGTTGAAGCTCGTTTGCGGTTTTATATTTTTTGATATATCGAGTGATAAATTATACCTAAATATTTGTTGTATACATCATAACCAGATTTGATTACGTTTTTTTTTTTGAATGGCGCATTATAAAATTAAATTCATATATACTGGTCTATAGATTTTACTCTACATGTTCGAGAGGCATGTTTCATGCTTCTACACTTGTTCAATTTTTTGGTGCAGTGGGAACTTCAGGTCTCCCACTGCCTTCGTTTCTATTCACACTTCCTGTTTCTCTAAACAAAGCCATAGATCTAGTCAAAATCTACTGAAACTTATCAACATCCATGACTATCTGTGAAAATTATGTTTGAAAATCTTGAAAGGCCTCCCGTGTTGAATAAACCCACTGACTATCAACCCCATACCTTTATTACACTAACCCAGCAACGTCTGAAATTACATATTTCACATACGCAGCTTTAGAGTAATGGAACTCTACGATTTGGTTGCAGAATTTCGCAAAAATTCATATACGACTATTTTTGAGGGTGCTCTACTCGATTTTGATGGTTGTAGCCCATTTCAATCGGTTTCTCCAGGAAAATTTTGGAGATGAAAAATAAAAAAATATTTTGTGACTTTTTTTGAAAAACAGCTCTACACAACCTCCAAAAATTTTTCCAATTGCCGTCAATTTTTCAATTGTTTTTAACCCGTCCGCGTCCCAACAATTATATATACAATAAACATGCGTTCTAAATCGAATCAATTCGTAACTTATGTTGTGCTCCATCCGTCTCAGTTCAATTTTTATATTTATAATTGCCATTTACCTACCATTTTTCGAAGGACACATAATTAGAAACGATATAAAAAAATGATCATTATTCAAGAAACTATGTAACATACATTAATATTTTGTTGGATAGTCATGGTTCTTTATTACTTCTGCGTATCTCCTACCCATAGAGCTTATCAAAGTTTGACATAACTCTACAGGTATCGAGTACCAGGCCGCTCTAACAACTTCATACAATTCATCAAAATTTTTAAACTGACGCTGACAAACTCGCTGTTTTACTTCACCCCATAGATTCTCTATGGGGTTGGGGTCAGAGCTACAAGATGGCCAGTCAATAATAGATACGGAGTTGTTAATTAACCACGTAAATTAACCAGATTTCGGAGTTGTTAATTAACCTGAACAAGCTTCCACGTAACAGGCATAAACTCGCCAGCGTATGGTTGCAGAATATTTTCCAATATGTTAATATACACATACTGGTCCATGATTCCCTTTACGCGATGGATGGAGCCTACACCTCTCCAGGAAAAGCAACCCCAGATGACGACATTTCCGCCTCCGTGTTTTAACGTTATGGTTGTATAGTTCGGATTATATTCACATTTCGGCGGGCGTCGGATATACTGTTTTCCATCGGATCCTAGTGAAAACAGTATGTCCTGTAAAACAGTGGTTAATTAACAACTCCGTATCTAGGGATAGATACGGATATATAGATCTCCGTATATATGGGTAGGAGATACGCAGAAGTAATAAAGAACCATGACTATCCAACAAAATATTAATGTATGTTACATAGTTTCTTGAATAATGAACATTTTTCTATATCGTTTCTAATTATGTGTCCTTCGAAAAATGGTAGGTAAATGGCAATTATAAATATAAAAGTTGAACTGAGACGGATGGAGCACAAAATAAGTTACGAATTGATTCGCCTTAGAAAGCATGTTTATTGTATATATAATTGTTGGGACGAGTTAAAAACTAAATGACATAATGTGCATACGTTATGCTAGAACAATGCCGTTTCTAATTATGTGACCGCCACTGTATGTATGTTAAAAACTAAACTTGAATTCTGTCAGTGAAGTTGAAAATTTTCGGATTGAAATTCACTTGTTTCTAGCGGGATAGTTATAGCCTCAAAAATGCATTTTTGAGGCTATATTGATTTTGAAAAGCTTTGGTGGCAATATTAACGTTTTATATGGAAAAAAAAAGAAAAAACTTCTTCGGACTAAAATAAAATGACCGACTTCCAGTCGCCATGGAAAAATGGAAACTGGAAATGGAAAAATCCTTGGGGATCGCGATGGATTATTGAAGGTTGATGTCCAATTACACGAACTTTCACTAGAAGACGGCAATTGAAAAATTTTTGGAGGTCGTTTGCAGCAATTTTTCAAAAAAAAGTCACGAAAAAGGAATCGTTTTTTATTTTTAATATCTAAAATTTTCCAAGAAAAAATGAAGCGAAATGGGTTAAAACCATTAAAATCGAGTAGAGCACCCTCAAAAATGTTCGTATATGAATTTCTGTGAAATTCTGCAACAAAATTGCAGAGTTACATGACTTTAAAGCTGTGTATATGAAAAATATAAATTCGGGCGTTAATGGGTTAACTTTCGATCATAAAAGCTTTTTGTTCGGTTCTTTTTCTTTGTTTCTCGATACATTTATGTATTTCATACATTTGAATACAGACATATGTATTAGTTTTAGGCGAAAAATCACTTTGTTCCGAAAAAAACACGAATCCTAAAATTTCTCCCTTATGCTTGGGAATCAGACCATGGTCAAGAGGAAATTTTTTGTTGCATTTGAGGTGTACAATCACCACCCAGCGTTTGTTCACTTTATCACCAGTCACCCTGTATATGGATTTCAGAAACCAGTCTACCAATTTGAACAAAAAATGCTAACAAAACAAGTTAATTAAGATATCATAGCTCTTCAAAGAGCCAACAGGTGATAGATCCCTTCTTGTGCGCTAATCGATCGACGCCATCTTTCTCCGATTTACGCAATGATATGGGCTCAAACGGCAATTTATAAAAACCGCCATATTATGGCAAACAAACGAGTAGCGCGCTTAAACGAGTGCTTAAACGTAAAATAATCATAAAGCCGCTTTATTAATCCGCAATTAAAATTTTACGCGCCGAATAATTAGGTGAAAAAACGGTGGCCGCGTAGTGGGACAGAGGGAAGAGGGGGGGGCAGGCAAGCTAAAGAGGAGAGCGGAGCATTCCTTCAAGTTTCTCGATGCCCGCACTTGCAATTTCATCACTAAATATAACGTATAAAGTGAATAAAACTCGGATTTAATGGGGGGATCGTAAAACTCTCCCGAGATCAAAATATCTTCGCGGTCGTTTCAAAGAACGTCCCGCCAAGCCGAATTCTTGAGGATGTAGTACGTAAAAACGGAATACACGGCATGCCTACCGAATCCGTGCTGGCAAAACATACGAAAATCGTCTTTGTATACCTGCCTACCGGGTACTGACATGTGCACTGAACACATCGTTTCTTTTAGGTCTCAGAATACTGGAACGGTAATAAGCTATAGAATTTTACAAGTATTTCTAAGGAAATCCTAGAACAGATCGAGTCGATTTTTTTTCATCTCTTTACAATGATAATAATCCACCTTGTAGAACCCAACAAGTGATGTTATCGACGTTTTTTTATAACCTTTTTATGAAGAACTTGAATAGACCTGTATCAATATCAATACTTCAATGTGGTTTTGGGAGTTTTCAATATTGGTTAATAATTGGTGGAAAAAATATGGTTTAATGCAAATAAGACTAAAATCAGTCAAGTGCTATGCTTCGACCTCTAAAACTCCATAAACAGTATCTAAAAAGAGGTTCTAGTCTGGGCGGGGAACTGTGAGAAATTGTAAACTAGGACCAGGTTTTATTAATTGGCACATTAACCGGTGCTAAATATCTCGATATGCTAAGAGGAGTTCAGTTCCGCGCTAGGTGAACTGTTTCTTCAAAAAAATATTCCATCTGTTTGTTCACGAAGATCCCCACTTGGCAAATAATAGGAAGTGACTTCAGCAAATGAAGTATTCCCTAATAAGTAGAGAGGCAGACGAAGAACCATTCAGTGGCTAGCACGATTCATATTTAACTCCCTTAGTTTATGGGGGCACTTGAAAAGTACAATTTATGTCAATCGTCCACAAACACTTTTTACGATTTAAAAGCAAGAAATTAGAGGTATAAATGCAGATGTTACCCAAAAATAACGAGCTATTAAAAAAAAGTCATCAAAGTTGGCAGAAAAATACGGATTTCTATTCTTAATCCTGAGTTTATAACCTTATTGATTTGTCAAGGCTGTCACATTTTTACAATTGTGAAAGCCACTTTAAAAGTTTGACAACAACAGAGTTTCACTTCGAGCTATGACATAATCGCTATTTCCATTTTTTTTATTATTATTATTATTGGCTCATTATTATTTATTTGTCGGTATTAATATGGAGAATTTTTACACAGCTGTGTCTATGTCTGTTGGTTTGTAGTTGGTCTGAAAACGCGTTCAAAATGTTTAAATTAATTTTATTCTTATGAAAATAATTTCATCTTGAACGCGTTAAAGAAATTTGTTTTTAAAATATTCATTTTGTGATATTCGTAGATATCTTTTTTCTAGAGTGCAGCAACAGTAACTTTGCCCTTGGCCGCAGTAGACAAAACCTAAAATTATGCTCGTTTCTTTTGTAGTTGCAGCCGTGAACGCTTCGTGAAGTACAGTCTGTTATTGTTTGTTTGTGGGTATCTCATATCTCTCTGGTATGTTCATTTCGTAGGCAAAACTATTCTGTCACTACACCGTGAAAACAACTATTGCTGATGAAGTTTACAACAAGAAAAAAAAAAGAGTGCTTAACGGGTGAAAAAACCTCAGACGATCCAAAAATTATCAATACTCTAAAAACTGTTCCAATAAAAAATAATGTAAAGTTTCTCCACTACTAGGTATTCAATAGATAGAGTTCTACTCAAAAGTTCTATATAAAAATTCCAGAAATACTGTGATCTGTGACTGCTACTGATTGATATACCCGCCCCATACTAGGGTAGGAAATTGCACCATTACATATTGGCGATACATGTGTAGAAGAGAATAAGTTAAAAGACACCAGTAAGGACAGACAAAGACAGTTAGATGCACCAGTGTTGCACGCTTGTGTACTTATTAGAAACGTATGATGTAAAAGGTGGGGAGACACCGCCCATCACCTAACGAACTTGAGTGAGTACTTCTCAGTACTTTTTCGCAGCGGTGAGGGTGCACATCGACTTAGCTGTATGAAACGAAATTCTTACGTAATTCTGACTTAAAATTATCCCATACACTTAAAAGAAGTGTACGATCATAATTGTATTTATTTTCAAATTTTTGTATTGCTTAACTAACCGGTCTGCAAGAAAATAAAATTGAAGTTCTATAAAAAAATAAAAAGATATAAATATAAATCAACCCGGTTATAAGACGAAAGAAAGAAAAAATGCCTATTGAATAAGTGGTTCAAAATGTCGCCCCTTTGTTCTTCGCAAAACCCTGGTCTATTGTAAAACTCAGTTCTTACGCGTTCTAACATTTCCTTAAGCGTAACAATTTAGGACTTGTACAATTCTGGTTCCTAAATCATTTAAATTTCGTGGTCTTTCATGTTCATGTCCGTAAACAGTTTGTTTTATTTGTTAAATATTTGTTTGCATTTAGGGAACCGTTTATAAAAAATGGCCCAACGATGAAATCGCCTAAAATACCAAGTGCGTACGCAAGGAATACTCAAGTGTTTTTTTTCCGTAGACCAATAACGATATAATAATTCAATTCACACGTGCGCATTATAATTTATGGGCGGGGCGTCCCGCCTACATATTTTATTGCTACCCTATCACGAAAGACAGAGAATAACGCCCATAGAGTTTTAAAATGACATGTTAGTCTGGCAACTATGGACATAATATTTCTCTGTCAGTTCCTCTATCTGTCAGTTTATTCTTTTCTTATTTATTAATGCTCGGCTTTGAAATCTTGCACTTTCCTATAGTGTATGTATTTTATTGCATATTCTTTAATTTTGCTAATAGTATACCTACTACATAACAGGTATATGTATCTAGGCGCATATATTCATCTTCAAATACGGCAAATATTAAGTAAATAATAAGTTTAAACCAGAATAAACATAATTATCTCGTACAGGGAACCAACCGCATGCGATGGATTTAACCATTTCTAATCATACATCATCATCAAGTGAATCGAGTAACGCCTGAATTAATCTATTAAGTTCTCCGGATTGTTATTTATCACTCTAAATGAGCTGTAAATTATATGCGAGATTTCTGTCCGATTTCATTTCACGCGATTTTATTAATTGCATGTTATTTTTTGTTGTTACACATCGAGAACAATGCCGTTTCTGTGTAAAATTACGTCATGCACGCGCACATTGGCAATGTCTGCGGAAGAATGTTCGTTATCGAAACAGTTTAGACTTTTGTCAAATAGAAATGAAACCACTTAAATATATTCTACATCTAGAAAATTAAGATGCATGATTATTACAGTGTTTTAGTATTTTTTGTATAATTTGACCAAATCTCCACCCTGAGCTCGCTGGACAAGCCAGTGGGTCGCTCCGTTTGACTGTAGCAGTCGTTTGAATTACTCTACACGCCAGTGACGCGTCGAAAAAATGTTAAATGTTCAGATGGAACAAAGAGTTAATTTCAAGTTTCTTGTTAAACTGGGGAAAATTTTTGCAGAGGCTTATGCAATTTTAAAAGAAGTGTACGGGAATTAATGTTTATCCCGCACACAAGTTTTTGAATGGTTTAAACGGTTTAAAGAGGGACGTGAAACGACCGAAGACGATCCGCGCCCCAGACGGCCCTCAACGTCAAAAACGGACGAAAACATTGAACAATTTGGTAAATCAATCCACGAAGGTCGTCGTCTAAGCATCCGAGGGCTTGCTGAAATAATAGGAATCGACAAAAAAATGTGTTCCCCAGATTTTGCATGAATCGTTGAACATGCGCAAAGTTTGCACAAAAATGGTGCCAAAACTCCTCACTCCCAAACAAAAAAGAATCATGAATGAACATTTGCGCTGACATTCTAAACAACACTGACACTGATCCAGGCTTGTTAGGCGGGCCCTAGACGGTCAATAACATTGCACAATATTACGAATTGCGCAATATCATTGTATGCCCCTCTTCCACAAACGATCAATATTTTTTGCTCAATAATATTGACGGCTCACAAATGTCAATATTTTCGCTAAAGCAGGATCTAGTGTTTAGAGTTGCACTGTTGGAAATATCTGACCAAAATTTGGCTGCAGCTGTCGTGTTGGTGCTTAAACTCAAAAAGCGAAAACGTCGTTGATCCAAAGAATGGTTCGAAAAAAGGCAAACATATACTCACGAACATCTTCTAAGAGATTTGGCGTACACTGAGGTAAATGATATTAAGAAGTTTGTAAGATTGGATTTGGCAAAGTTTCAAGAGCTACTAGACTTGGTTACACCGTTGATTGAGAAAAAAAATACAAATATGAGGGAAGCTATACCACATTTTCAACGCCTATCAATTACACTACGATATCTTGCAACTCGAAATACTCTCGAGGAGTGCACACGTCTTCTTCAAATACCAAACGTTGACTAAACACGGTTCAATGAATAGATATGGCGCAATAAAATTTAAACTCACTCAATCTTCTGCACAATCATTGTGCAAACTTCAATATAAAGCTTAGACGGTCAATAATATTGCGCAATTCGCGATATTGTGCAATATTATTGACCGTCTAGGGGCCGCCTTAGACACAGTGACACTGAAGGAGTCAAGATTCGAAAATGTAGAAGCGGTTAAAGCAAAAACGACGGAGGTTCTGAACCAGCTGACAGAAGTGGACTTCCACCACTGCTTTCAACAATGGAAAAGTCGTATGGAGCGGTGTAGACATCGCCAAGGGGAGTACATTGAAGGCGGAAAAATTGCTACTGTAATTGGTACCAAATAAAAAGTGTTATGATGACAGCAATTCGGTTATTTAATAGCCACACCTCGTATGTACATACATACATTGTGCCACAAATTAACTACTTTTAGTACGATTGAAATGTAAAAATAAAAATGTCGTTTTTTGATCAAATTTTGGAGGTTGCGCAACCGGCATATCTGTCTGCTGTTTTTTGCTGCTATTTTTTTTAGGTTAGGAACGAATTGGGACATGTGTGGGTTCAACCGACGACAGATTAGATTTCAAAAACCGTATAAACACATGAGTATGCTGGTGTACCTCAGCTAATAGCAATTAGCTATTAGCCGTATGCTTGACTTTCCTCGTATGCTTGAAAACGGAAGTAGTGAAAGTCAACCTACTCGTATAACGCAGTTTCCATCTCTGCCTCAAAATTTTTTGAATGAAGCAAACAATAAAATAAAAAGAAATAACTCCTATCCATAATCTAACTTGTTTTACATCTCCACTCTCCAGTCTCCAGTATACTCAGACCGCAGCGAAATTAAATCATTCAAGTTCTTTATTCTATTTCCATTCTCAATTGAAAATAGGTAGAAAAAAGCAAGGTTGTCAGATATATTTTCTAAAATTGCTAAGCTCACTATGCAAGTATACTTCATACTTCAGTAAACTGTTAGTTCGTGACGTTCTTAGAAAGCTAGTTTGAAAATATTAAAAAAAATACATAGATATAAATTTATTAGTTAGCATTAAAATAAAGCGTTTAAAATTTCTGGAAAAACTTTATGTATGTTACTATACTTAAGAAAATTTTGAAGAGCCGGCAACGCCCGTGCCGTGCCGGCAACTGGAATGCCGATCCAGTATACTATTGTGCTTTGTATTATCTAATACATTCCTTAAATACTTATTCGGTCCACTGTGCCATAAAATTTTTACGACGTCGTTAAAATGACTTACGACTTTAGGCACTCTACTTGTTTAAGACGCCAGTGACGTGTATTTCAGCTAGGTTTATTAACACAGACAATTGTTTGAGATTGTCTGGCTAAATGAGCATTATTTACAGCAAATTATATTACAAATATTAAGAGTTTTGTATGCAGGCTAATTTTAATCTCCTATATTGATTTGAATGAAAAAAATTATTTCACAATTTTCGAATTTATAAAAGATATATGCACGTCCATGGAATCATAAAGTTGCACCGCTTTTTTTGTTCCCCAGGCGTATTTATCGTTTTCAATTAAAAATAGAGGGACTATACATTTATTTATTCGAACGTCACTTAAACGATTCGGTGGTGAAGCCCATTCGGCAACTCGTATATTTTCGGAACAGATATAAATGTGAGACGTAAAAATAGGCGTACATCTCAAGGCGATGACACCCGGAGGTTTTAATAAACTTGTCGAACCAAGTTATTTTCGCGTAATTTTCAAAATTCTCCCACGAAATTGAGCAAAATTAGAGCAATATATATTCCGGAGACGGAACGTATTCCTAAGAAAATCGAGTCCTCGCTTTATTAAAACGAGCATACGGTTTCCTAATGTCTGGTTTAATCATAGCAATCAACCTCCCCGATGGAAATGCATTTTCTTTTTTATAGAGAACGCGTTATGAGAAAATTTCTCATGACGAGGGAAAATTTGAAATTATCTCAAATATTGCTTTTATAATAAGAGTTATGTAAATGTCCTAATGCAATTGTAAGTATGGAGAAAACTTAAGTTATATGGTTTCAGATATTAAACGAACTAGAATTTGATTATTTTACTTTATATGTAGTTAGTTTCTTGCAATTATTTCCAAATTCAGTGTTTTTCAGTGTATTCGTCTAAGTTACATAAATACATGCACAAAGAAGGCAATACAATTACAAAAACTTCATCCTTTTTAAATATGAGTATAGACCACATTTTTCAAAGTATACAGATTCTTTTGAAGATAGAATTCTGTTCTTTAAAAGGTGACGAAAAAACTTCCGCTGAGCAAAAGGCGATAAATTAAATACGAGCCCTAACAACTATGTATATGTTCAGACAAACGCATTTTTTCAAAAAAATTATTCACTGCCATGCAAAAATTTACAAACACGCTTTAAAAACCTAAAATATATGAAATTACATAGATTTGCAAGATAATATTATGCTGAAAATTATTATTAGCTTGGATTTGTTATGAATTTATGGCCAAAAATATAAAAATCTGCCAAGAATGCTGACAACTAAATGTTCCGAAAATCGAGAAATCTGCCCTAAAAAATAAATAAAAATGCCGCGCAAAAATAAATAAATGTTGTTGCCGTGGTAACCATTAACTTCACAATTAGGTGTGTCAGTCACAGGTGATTTCTGGTAGTTTTTGCGAATATTCGTTATTTTTAAATAAAAATGGGCCGTGGACGTGTTGATCAAAAATTGCGGCAGCTCATAGTAAAAAAATACTGCGGTGGCAAAAAAATCCGCGAAGTTGCGGAAGAATTGTGCTTTGCAGATTCTACTGTTGGGGACATATTAAAGTTCTGGAAGACCCAGACTGGTTACTGAAAGGAGCCAAAAGTTGTTGGTGAAAATTAAAAAAAAAGTCGGCGGAACACCTTAAGGGATATAACAGCGCAGTGAAACTCTGAAACAGGAGAAAGACTATCCTGCGAATGTTGCAGAAAATACATTCATTTGTCTGGGCTCAGTTCTTATAAGGTATTACTATTTTATTTTTCAAATTTTTAATTTTTCTATTTTCGTAAATGATCGTAGGCTAAAGAAAAGCCTTTATTAACTGAGGTAGATACAAAAAAATCGACTGAATTGGGCCAAATCGAAGGTATCGTGGACTATAGTAGACTGGTCAAAAGTAATTTTCAGTGACGAGTCCAAAGATCTCTGCGTAGGCGATCATGGAAAAGACTAATAAGAACAAAAAGTGAAGCTTTTCATAAGGACTGCCTTAAACTAACCGTAAAATTCCCGAAGGGTGTCATGATTTGGGGATGTATGTCCGCTAAAGATTTGGGACAGTATGAGGTCATTAAGGGTTAGCTTATAGCTTATATAAGGCGGTAATAGCTTATTACCGACTGTTCAGGATACGTACCCAGACAATAATTTCATATTCCAACAAGACGGCGCAGCTTCCCACACTGCAAAAAAGACGTTCAGGGTGGTTCGGGGAACAGCATATTAAAGTCCTATCATGGCTATCAAACAGCCCCGACCTAAATGTCATTGAAACACTGTGGCATAAGATAAAAAAGAGTTTTGAGAGATGATCTTCAAAGAACGGTCTCTACTTTAAAGGAAAAAATCGGCGAAATTTGGGACACCTTTTCACCAGAACTCTGTCGAGGCTTGGTTGAAACAATGCCTACAAAAATTCGGGCCGTATTTAAGGCAAAAGGTAACGCCATATTAATACTTAAAATATTTTTTTCCGAACATTTAGTTGCCAATTATTTTGTTACATTTTATTTGTTTTTTTTTAAGTTGTGACATTGTTAATTTGGTTTTTTGAAAACATTAATTAAAATACACTTTTAAATTCATTTAAGTTCTTATGTACTGTCAGCTGCATTAGTCAATTTTGGCTTCATTATACATTAAAACAGTCTAATACGCGAAAAATGCGTTTGTGCGAACATATAGTTAGGGCTCGTAACTAGTTTTCTTGTTCCTTTTCACGATCAGTTCTTGTTGCTGATTCAGATGTGACCTACACGTATTTTGCAAAATTATTCACACTGACGGTTAACGATGAGAATTCACAATGATTCGTACGTGTTAGTGTAATATAAACAACTGATGCGTTAAGAAAGTAGAAAAATATAGATATATATATATAGGAACGAACAAAAAGATATTTACATACATACAATGTTTTATGTGCGATAAAATATTGGTTGTCTTAAAGTAAGGGGTATATTTCAACTTATTATACGACGAATTAAACCAAAATAACAGTAACTGAATTCCTTGAATAATAGGATTTCTAATGTCCAACACGGATCACCGTAACTGTTCAATGTAACCTCCATTTTAGTTGTATAAAAGCACCAACCTTTCTTCCAAATTATACACAATGTTAGACAATATTTACGATTGATTTCGATTTCTTTAAATAACCTCAACGCCAAAAATGCGCTGGGTTCAGATCATGCGATCCTGGTGGCCATGAATTTTCAAAATGTCTGCTTGTGACACGACATTGCAAAACAGCAGTTAACAAGTCTTTGACTTGACGGTAAATGTGCAGGGATGCTCCATTCCGTATATTTTGCAGGTATCGTTCGCCAGTAACAGTTACAGTTACCTCGTCATTTTTTATTTCCTCGAAAAAATATAGACCACTGATAAAAACTAGCTGTGAAACCGCACCAAACAGTGACGTTCTTATCGTAAAGACCTTTCTAAATGATTGCATGTGGGTTTTCTGTTAACCATATTCGACAGTTTTAAGTATTGACCCCGTTATTAGGAGAAAAAAAATAGGCCTCGTCCGTTCATAGAATACGGGATAATCATTCGAGTTCAATTTCAATGTGAACCAATATTCGCAAAGAAAAATCAAACAGTCGTTGCCGTTTATAAGGATATGTTATTAGGATTTTTAGTAAAATTTTGCCTAAGGTGGTACTTGCTATCGATTTGATATTGCATTAATACAATCGATTGTTAGCGGATTAGTATTGACTGTTTTAAATTTCCTGAAGAACTTCTGCAACTTGGACATCACAAATTTTTGATCTTCGCGCTCTTGAAAGGTCGATTACAGACCCTGTTCTTTAAAATTTGCCAATCAATAAATAATAATTAGGGTACGCTTTCATTTTACAGAGACCTATTCTCAAACCCATTCTCGTAGTACGAAATCTTCGTAAGCCAGGTACATTTTTTGTGTGAAGGTTCTCATCATAGCGATAATTGTTTTAAGGCATAAAAAATTACATCCACTCAGAAGAGATCTGTTCTTGATTTCAAAAGGGCATGGTTCCGTTGATTGAAGATGGGACATCGTACGAATAGGTGCAAGGTACGACTAAGTTGTATTGTATGTAGTCATTCTCATGTAGCTATGATGTGTCCTGATATACATACCAATAAAAACGAGCCCAAGGCTTTGGATAAGGCTAATAATGACCCAGAAATATCAAAGGACCAGACGCTGACCAATCAGATTAATGCACGCGTTTTCCTTCGAATACTACATGTGACTGTTGTTGGAGCGAAAGATTCAAAGACAGTTCGTACCTTGTTTGATAATGTTGAACACACTACAACACAACTAGGTTTACAACCTAAAAGACAGGAAAAATTAAATCATTGCTTGTTTGGAGGGTCTGAGATGGTCAGTACTGTAACGTTTTATTTATTTCGGGTTCGTGAGATGTGAAAAATTAAACTCGCACTTTTAAACTAACACTATTTATTTAATTACTACAACTACGGACTAACACTTTAACTACACTAATTTATTTTTATACAATTTATATTAGAGCGTTGCACGGAACGCCGCGCCGATATTCAAAATAGGAACTGCACTGTCCCGCGTCGAAACCCCGCGTTATATCTCCTTGCGGACATATCTCGAAGCTTCCGGGCCGATTCCCGAACCATCGGGCAAAAGCCGCGAACTTTCGACGCGGGCGCTGACCGCGTACGTCATCGATTGGTGTGCGTTCAGATGTTGGCTGGATCATCGAAGCAGGCAGGGGCGGACTGGCCCAGCGTTCGTAACAGTACTAATCAGTGTTATTAATTAAGTCACTGTAAATTCTGGAAACTTTTCCCTTTCGTTCGAGGCTTGAACTTGAACTGTTTAAAATAAAAACCTTATTTACATATAAATGCAACAAAATCGATTCGTATCACTTAAATATCCACTATTATCAACTTTACAATAAAAATCTGTAAATTTTTAATAGAATTTAAATCAAAAAATTCTATTAATCAAGGCTGAATGATTAATTTGATTGATCAATAATAAAAAATACCGGTATATTACAAATGAATATTAAAATTTCTTTATAAATTGTGTATATTATTAACAAATAATTTATTTTGAATCTTTATAAATTTTTTCCGTCATTTAAGAATGATTTATAATCATGAATAAAAATATTTAATTTTATTTAATTTAAATTGCTCTAGCAATTTAAATGGAAAAGAAAAAAATAATTCATAAATGACAAAATAAAATTAAATATTTTTATTCATGATTATGTCATTCTTAAAAGACGGAAAAAAATTATAAAGATTCAAAACAAATTATTTATTAATAATATACAAAATTTATATGAAATTTTAATATTCATTTGTAATATACCCGTATTTTTTATTATTGATCAATTAAATTAATCATTCACCCTTGATTAATAGAATTTTTTTATCTACATTCTGTTAAAAATTTACATATGTTTTTTATTATAAAGTTGATAATAGTGTATATTTAAGTGATATGAATCGATTTTGTTGTATTTATAAGTAAATAAGATTTTTATTTTAAACAATTCATTTTTTGAGGCTTAATAACTCCGAAACGGCTTGCCTCACGCAAATCTTCAATCAGACCTTTTTTATAGAGCGTTCAATTTCCTACAAAAAACTATCTTGAGTATCACTGTCCGGCGATTGTTCCTTGAGTAATAAAATTCCTAAGTTCAGAAAACAATGTTCCCATGTTATTTAAATGGGAAATAGAAAATTGAGAATCGCCACCTCTAAATATTAATATTAAGGGCTCATATTTTAACAGGATCATTTTCTAGGGATACTCTGAAGATTTTTTAATGTTCTTTGAGAAAAAAAAATAGTCAGTGTTTTTGAAACACTAGTGTACCTATATTAATTACATAAAGTAGTTGTTGCCACCAATTTGAACTCTGTATGATTTCTTCAAACATTAAACAAACATTCAAGTGTTAAACAATGTTTGCAATGCATTTAATAGTGGCACAAATCACACTTCTCACGTTGTAAGTTTGCTCTTCTATTACGGTCTTAAGTGACTGTTGAGGCGTACCTATTCAAAAACAGGTAGCGCTGACCTTTAATATGAAGGTCGGTACCGAGCCTCTTAACGCTAATATCCCTTCTTTTGTGTTATAACCGAGAAATAAATCGTTATTTCATAATCGTCTAGGCAATTTTATGGAATTATTACTCTCGCGGGGAATTTATTTGCACTCTATTATAAATACCGCAATAAATTCTCCTGTGCACTTCTTGTGGACAAATGCCGCCTAGAAGTAGTCTATCCAGTTTTTAATAATAATTTTTTTTGTTGTACACGCTGACATTGCACAACGCTCAGGTGTACCATTATCCTATTTCAACTTGGTAATCGTGATTGTTGTTTTGTCGCTACTTTGTTTCTGTTAGAAAATTCTTCACCAGAGATTTGTTGGATATACATATTTAGAAAAAAAAAATCTAACTCGCGTTTGAGATCATGACTAGGGTCCAGAAAAATGTGCTACAATGCAGGGTCTGACTCGTAATTCGTCATGTCATTGACGGAATGACATACCACCACAAAGATACGACAGACCATAAAGACACAATGAGTAAAAATATGTTAATACGTAACGTACATACATATCGCTTGTGTTATTCAGAAACACCGACTACCTTGCTTGACCGTACGTTGCAACAACCAGTAGTCTTTCTGCATTTCTTCTCGTTAAACGTGAGCAATTTAGCCTGTACATATGGTTGTAGAAGGAAAATGATCGTTCCACATCTACTGAAGTTAAAGCTGCAAATTAAAAATAGTTCACATGGAGAGGGGACGACACACCACGCACATTATTTATTATTTTCACGAATTTCGAACAGTTGTTTGTATCACTAACATTATTATTTTTTACATCTACAGAAGACAACACTACTATTACTATACGTTCAGCCGTTGTTTACAAAACCCGTTTACTATCAATATCGGAGGCGAAATATTTGAAACACTTAAAATTCGTATCAGAATATTAACGACCTTATTACCGCAAAAATTTGTTGGCTCGTCCACGTCGCAGCCACATAAATTTATTGCATATGTCTTCTTTGGCATTTCCCAAACATGTTGATTTGTCTGCTGAAAATATGTTTTACGCAATGTATGGCTACTAGACAATGGAAAATCGGACATAAAGGGTATCCCCCCATAAGTATGGTGAAATGCCCCCTTTTTTTTATTTTCTTCGCATGATGAAAGTGTTTCTTGGGGCTAGTTATGAAAGGTAGACCGAATTTTAGGTCCAAAAAATTTTCCTCTCAGCTAGCTATGGAAAAAACCCTGTTTTTTACGTTTAATTTTTTTTCTCGGTTTTTAACTGTCAAAAAAATCTGAAAAAATTCATTAGTACAGAAAATATGATTAATTTTATGTAAAAAATTTTTCAAGGTCATTATGACCTCTAAAAAAATTATTCAAACTTTAAAAATCCTATATCTTTTAACCAAAAAAAAAGCTTCAGGCTCAGATTTTTAATATGTTATGTTTTTAACTGTTTTTTACTACCTCAAATTTTTTCAGATTTGGTGGGTCATGCCCAAAAGTGCGAAAAAATCTATTTGTTGTCCGTGAAACGACTTAAAACGGCTTAAAATCATCATTTTATAGTGTCCTGATTTTTGTCTTGCACTAAAAGGACTCAGATGACTTCAAACAATTAATCCGCGTTACTAGGCACAGTTAGTGGCGTACATATGCACGGGCAAGATATACAGACTTATATAATTTTCAAGGCGCTTAAAAATACGGTTTATACTTTAATTATCATAGTATAGTGCCGACTCTGCGTTGTAGCACACTTTCCGGATCCTAATCATGGCATGACCTTAATTTGTATACCGTTCAAACAGTCGTCGATTTATTTGATCATTGGTTCAAACATAATTTCTGGTAAACCTAAACAATATTTCTAACCCGTTTCCATACATGGGTTTGAGATGACTTTTTTTGTGTCTTAGGCGTATACTGGATTACGTAACCCATATTTTCTGATAATAGTCATCGAAAATTTTAAATAAACCAAGAGACGTAAAGTGAGAAGATTTGGAATTGAAGCATTGAATGAATTACTTATACCACGATTTGGAATGGATCGGATTTGTAAAGAAATGGATTACTTGCTATTCATTGAATTCACTGCCAGTAGCAAGTTTAACTCCTCGGCATCGAAAATTTTAAAGAAACTTAAACCGCTGATGTGGGAAATCGAGGAATTTAGAATGAGGTATTTAATGAATTATCGTGCTTGATTTGGAATGAAGTTTTTACTACATTACTATTCATTATCAAAGGCCAACTCATCCTCCTCGAACTTAGTGATATTGAAAATTTGAAAAGAACGAAGCAATGGATGAATCACCACTGCGCTTTGGAATGAAGCATTCAATGAATTACTATTGACTTCCAACTTCGAGGGTCAATTCAATTCTCTGAGCTTAATGCCATCAAAAAAATTTTCCTTCCAGCCTCGAGTTGCCCCTACGAATGAAAATTCCTTAAAAAAGGCCTAATAAAAGCCTAAATCTTGGCTACAACTGAGAGTGATTGACACCGGATTCGGATTCAGCACGCCAAAATACGTGAGGATACTATAGTGCAGTTTCTCGGACACGAGATTTTTTTTGTTATCTTACCATTCACTACCAACAGCTGACTCGACTCCCCAAGCTCAATGGTATCGAAAATTTTAAAGTCTAAACCTCAGAACTGAATGAATTCGCATTAATTTCTAACTGCGACAGTCAACTCAACTACCCGAACTCAACGGCATCGAAGGAACCTAACCCTCAGACGTGGATTAAGGTGACTCGTTCCTCCGCATCCGTCGAATCCGGCACCTACGCGGCTCGGCGCATGCCGGGAGGGCATATTATGTAAAGGAACCGATAAAAATGCAAACGACCAGTGTAATCGAAAAATAAACCCGAGTAAGAGATTCGCAATTAGCCCGTCGCGCAAAATAACGGTGAGGTAATTTTCCAGATGACATTTAAGATAATCTCGCCGCTGGATCTCACGATACGCCGGGTTATTTTAATACGGTCTAAAATTATACTCTGGAGCCGACGGCCCGACTCTCTGGAGGATGGTGCTAGAAGTGACTGTCGCACCGGAGTACAAGGTGAAACACGAAAGAACAGCATGGGTTTGTGGGAAATTCTGATTAGCAAAATTGTCCAATTGATACAAACACTCCACCTTGCATTAATTAGGGCACATGATTTTTTTTGTAGGACTGTTTAGTATAAGGTGGGAAGTGTAAAACTAAGTTTTCGACCTCGAAAGCCGGGGGAGAACTTTGAGGAGAAAAAAAACACGAAATTTTCGCACTTTTTTTAGTTTTTCGCTTATATCTTCTAAACGCCGCATTATACAGAAAATTTTATACGTTCCGAAATTACAGTAGACAAAATGTACTACAAAATGCATTGTCCAATTTAATTGCACATATGTCGTGTGGTTCGCATTCTACGGAAGTTTGGAAATCAACGTTGATGCTGTTGCCTCATAAAAAAGTAGATGCTGCTTCCTTTTATGCAGGGTTGTTTACAAGGAGGGCACATATTTTGGTCTTGCCATGTCCAAAAGGGAATGACGTGTCACAACCGGAGAAGACGTGAGCGAAAAGAATGTAGTCAGGATCATACTTATACGATAATGTTGAGGAGAATGTGCCAGGTTTGCCACTCTTTCCTGGTTTCAGCATGTATAAGATCGTTTTGGCTGAACTAGGAATCCTAGTTAGCAACACAAGAACGTCAAAATATTTGCTGATTTTAAATACACAATCGAAATTGGGAGACTGAGACAAAGCTGTTGTCACAATAAGAACATAGCATCCTTAAACAATTTATGCAATTCGCCTCGAAGTGTGTTCATCTGGATTAGATTGTTTTTTTTCGTCGATTTTCAAACTTCGGTAAAATATGAACCACACGACATACAGGTACCTTTGACCAATGCATTTTGTAGGATATTTTGTCTACTTTAAGGAACGTATATAATTTTCTGTAGCATAAGTTGTTTAGGAGATATAAGCAAAAATCTAAAAAAAGCGCGAAAATTTCGTGGTTTTTCGCCTGCCAAAAATTCTCCCCCCTGGCTTTTGAGGTCGAAAACTTAGTTTCACACTTCCCACTTTATATCAAACAATCCTAGAAAGAAACATAATTTGCCCTAATTAATGCAAGCTGAACCCTTCTGAGGCTACGCATCAACTAGGCTAAAAAGTAGAACGCCACAACCATACACTTATCATAAATATACATTACCATATATAAAACTGTAAATCTATTAAGTGTAAGAAATGCAATAAAATCATTTCATTAAGTTTACTATACTCTGTTTTTTAATTAGGAAGAGTGATTCAAAAACTGCGCGCTGCAAATTGTTACACAGGCTTTATGGAAGTTCTGACATTTCTAATTTGAAAAGCTATCATAGACTCCTGTTGTGATAGTATTAAGTACTTCCGTGAATTTATGAGCAATATTTATTGAAAACAATAATTCTGCCTTAAATAAGTTCAGTAATGCAACACATAAAGATAAAAAATTAAATAATAATAAAAATCAGTTATTTCACAAATCAATTTTTTAAATTTACCGCTTAAAAATTATGAGGAAGTTCTGCACTATGTAAATGTGTCTTTTGCCGCTACTCTTCCTAATTAAAAGACTTAAACTAACCCTGTTACTGAACTGTTAACACTGAAAACTTTGTGGGAAGCCGCGCTGTTTAGCCGGCTTTACTTATAAGTTTCAAAATTTGACACACTCATTCGCTAGATAATAGAATAGGTAGACAAACTCAGATAAGCAAACTTGAACAACATTTGAACATCCAGTAGTTTGAATCAAAAGATGTGTAATAATCACAAAGATTATATTGACTGTGCTAGATAATTTCCAAAAAAAGGGTAATATTTTCAAAAAAAATTAAACTGGGCGAAGAATACCTGCAGTAATATTTTATTTATAGGAGGCGGATAAATATGAGACACCAAATCCAAAGAAAAACGCTCACTAATTATAATTTTTTTTTTTTGAAGCAAGCTTATCTGGGCATCAAGTCGCACAAAAAAATACTGTCAAAACAAACCTGACTTCCTACTACAGTGCCGCAGCCTGAAAGGGCCTGAACAGGATTGAGCCCTGGGAAAATTCTAGTTGTGAATTTCTTTCACTTTTCTATAAAGTTTTTTTTTGTCCAAAATTTCATATTATAAACAGAAAAATCCAACTTTGTTAGTTGTTCCCTTTACTTACGATATTGATTACAACTTTCAATGAAACGTCTTTTTTTTATTTAGTATTATTTTTGTTGTGAATAGGTACTATGTAGTTTTATAAGTAAACATACCACAGGTAAACGAACCGAAAGTCTTAAAGTGTTTTTTTTTTGTTTGTAAAACATATATAATAATAAAATTTCGTCCACAACTCTTTTTTATTTTGGCCTTGGTAAGAAAATACCAGACTTTGGTTAGAATTTGGTTCTGGATGCGACCCTGTCCTACTGTTTAACAAACCTAACCCAATCTTATAAAAAAAAGATCGAACAAGTGATGAATCAAGTGATCTATGATCAAACAAGTGATCTATGAAGAAATTCCGTAGAGTTGGCTTTCAACATACAGGGTTTGTCCGGAAAGTAATGTCAGTGAATGTTTTTCCCCGAAACTGTACGCGCCAGCCCGCGCTTTACATGCTGGGAATGTGGTGGGGGGATCTGGCAACAAGATCCAACAAGCGTCAGTTGGCTACCGGTCGTTGTAGCGGTCGCATCACTCGTTCTTTGAGAGTCGTCACAGTGACCCGGTGCAAGAAAAAATGCAACGTTCGCTTGAGCAACGGATGGCGATCAAGTTTTGTGTGAAACTGGAGAATAGTGCTGCGGAAACCATTCCAATGTTGAAGAAGGCTTTCGGCGTCGATTGTCTTTCGGACAGGCAAATTTTCCGGTGGCACAAGGCCTTCGCTGAAGATCGGGAAGATGTCAACGACGAGAACCGCGCTGGACGACCATCAACCTCCAGTTCCGACGACAATGTGAAACGTGTGCGTGACTTGTTGAACACTGACCGTCGTCTAAGTGTCCGTTCAATTTCCGAAACATTAGACATTACGAAAACCATTGTTCACGAAATTGTGTCGGGGTCTTTAGGAATGAGGAAGGTGTGCGCGAAGCTCGTACCAAAAGTGCTAACGGACGATCAAAAAGCGAGGCGCGTCGAAACCTGCCAAGAACTTTTGGACACCTGCGAAGACAACCCCGCTTTCATTGATGACGTCATTACCGGGGACGAAAGTTGGGTCTTTGAATACGATCCGGAGACGAAGAGGCAAAGTGCGGAATGGCACACGTCGAACTCCCTCGCCCCAAGAAGGCCAGGATGTCCAGGTCAAAGATCAAGACAATGCTGATTGTCTTTTTTGATTGCCGGGGATTGGTCCATCATGAGTTCGTCCCGCAGGGGACAACCGTAACCGGAAAGTTTTACGGCTAGGTGCTGAAGCGGCTGAAACGCAGAGTGAATCGCGTCCGCCCAGACATCTCAAAATCCTGGAAGCTTCACCACGACAATGCGCCTTCGCACACCTGGTTCGTCGTGGCCGATTACCTCGTCAAGGCAGGCATCACCGTTGTTCCCCAGCCTCCCTACAGCCCCGATGTGGCCCCTCCAGACTTTTTTCTGTTTCCACGCCTCAAAACCCCAATGAAAGGACAGCATTTTGGGTCGGTGAAAAACATTCAGAAGGCTTGCACCGACGCTTTAAAGGCGATTCCGGAAAACGACTACCATGCGGCTTTTGATGCGTGGAAGACCCGCTGTAACCGATGTGTGGACGCAGGAGGAATGAATTTTGAACGTTTCTAAAGATTTGTACACATAGAACCAATAAAAACCATTTTTCAAAGCTCACTGACATTACTTTCCGGACAAACCCTGTATCAAACCTTCCAGGAGTTGCTATATGGCAACCCTTCTAAAATAAGTTAAACATCGACTTGTACGCTAGGTTTTGCTTTTATAAAAGATTACATTAGTTATTTCACATTATTGCATTTTAAACCATTGGTTTTCTTGTTGCTAGTTAGATTTCTTCAAGTCGCTCGCAGTAGAACAAAAAAAAAAGCGAGAGAATACTTTCTTTGAATCCTATAAATTCAAAGTCAAAAAAAATCTTGTGGCAGAAGACTGATTCTTTACTTAAATAAATTTATAAAAACTATGTTTTTCGCACGAATATATATAGTATATTAGTTTCATAGAAACCCTTGTCACTGTGTAGCCAATAGGAAGAACTACATCATTTTGGAACTATTTTGCATGCTACCACTACATAAAATCAACTTTATGAAAATATAAAACAAAATTATATTCCTTATTAAAATATCTGGTTACCCTCAAGATTTGAGGTTTGAAGTCAAAATTGAAAAGTTGACAAAACCATACGCAGTCGCACTCTAATAAAAAAATGTAAATGTTTAAGGGTAAAGTGCCCCTGGCTTCCTAAATTGCATTTCGCGTTGTTACGCAGTTGCACCAAAGCCATAAAATGTAATTGTGGTACCAATTTCGGGTCTACCGTATAATTAAAGGCTGTCGTTTTTTTTTTTGTAGCTCTGGAGGATACCGAGGATATGCTTATATTCTTATAGTCTTATAACATTATGGCCCGAAAAGACCGCTTATTACAATACAGGTTACAATATTACTAAATCATTTTTATGGCAAATCGCAACTAAACATGTCGTTTGACGAGTAGCCACATTTCCATATACAGTGGTGTCTACGAAAGTTGTAAATATGGAAAAAAAAACAATTATTATATTTAAAAAATATATGTATGTATATTTTTGTCAAAAAAAGAAAGGTTATTAGGAGGAAACGTTTGTGTTGTGATTTTACATATTATGTGCGGTAATTTTCAAAAGAGTATTCCAAAATTTCGATTTTCGAAAATATTCAGTCAATGGAAACAATGGAAAATGGCCATTCAAACGCAGTCTTAATAAAACAATGAAAATTGATGTTCCTATTATCTGTAAAAAAACAAATAGATACAATGAAAGGTATCCAAATTGTATAATAATGCGTGGTTCATAATGTTTGCTACATATGGAAAACATTTTATTACTGATTTGTCAGACAATTGTATTTTCTAAAATTTAAAAAAAAAAACTAATAATGTATATATGCATTTTCTAATGTGTAGTGTATCATAAGAAAGTTTTCCCTACACATTTTTTTCACATTTTGTATGCTATTTAGCATACGCTTACACTCACATTGAGTCTCCTCGTATGATGTGCCTTGAAGACACAGTTCTGTTGCTTTAATCCGTTGTTTCTACTGCACTAACGAAGCATTAAATTTCTCAAGAACAACATTTTCTGAGAAAAATAAATAACAGAAAAAATTTTCATATGTTGCTTTAAGGTGTAACACCACTCTAGGATTTTGAAAAAGTCAATTTTTTTTGGCTTAAATTGTAAATGGGTCATAAAAATGATATACAATTGGTCCCACAGTGAAAAAAAGAAAGGTTTTATTTTCAATTTTGCCACACTCACTCTGAGCGCGTCATTTTCGAAATTTCGCGCTCTCGGATTTTTTTCTGAGCGCTGTGTTACTGGTGCAGCAAAAAAGGCTCGATTGTCTTTAAAATCATCCAGAAAGGAAGAGGAGGAGGCAAACATCAATATAGATGGTCAAATGTATGGAGCAGGCATCGCAGATTAAAGGTAAAGAGATTTTGAGAATTTAAGTGCTCATAAAACTTTAAACGCGTTTTTCTCGAAACCACTTTTTTTCGAACTGGCCGGAAAGATTATTCGGAGACCGTTCAATGGATCGATCTGAAATTTTAACTGTAGCCGTTTTTTGATTCGATGAAAATTTTCTTTTTTATAAACAATTTACTGTCGATTTTTTTGGCCGAAAATCGAGTTTTTTTTTTCATAAGTGCGCCATTTGCACAAAAATCGATTTAAAAACAAACCCCTACGTACTTCTCTAGCCAATAGTTTGTAGATTAAGAAAATTTTTCGTTTTTTGTTCTAGGTCTTCAGTTTTCTGAGAAATTTGCCCGGCCGTGAAGGACCTTAAAAAAAAGGCGCGGTCGAAGATTGGCTGTATCTTCGCCTTTTTGTATTAAAATAACAATACAATTTTTTTTTTATACTTCAATACATGTTTAATAAACCCTCTAAAAAGAAATACTCTTCCTTCTCCCATTATCCCAAAATAAATTCTTAAAGTTAGGCCTTTTTTTCGGTCGCTAGAGTGGTGTTACCCCCTTTAAGGACCATGCAATATTATGATATATGTACGCTATCGCTATTTTAATATACTGCATTTATGATGTTATTGAAAATATACACTTTAAAAAATTATTCGATGTTGCTTTAATCTTGTGAACCTTGTGGACCTCGATCATAATAAAAGAAACAAGCCCAAATCATCGTGTCTGTTCCCTTGTTTCTATACTACTTTATAGTAGTTATATTACGGCAAATATGTAGTACGTACTGATCTTCCTATATGTTGACGACGACCGGTAATAT
Source organism: Aromia moschata (assembly GCA_029963805.1). NCBI lineage: Eukaryota > Metazoa > Arthropoda > Insecta > Coleoptera > Cerambycidae > Aromia > Aromia moschata. The sequence goes on along the minus strand of JAPWTK010001066.1, from coordinate 24,921 downwards.
ACATATAGATAATAAATAAAATAGAACGCGGCGTGAAGTGCACAACTATGGAACTTATCAATAAGTAGAGGTCAATTGGACGATAATACTTTATGTAGAATGCAACGGTATAAAGTATATGCCGCATTCTTTAATACTTGGAACGTAGTAGTACATATTTCCTTCTCTCTCTATTCACCAATCACAAAGTACAACGCATGCGTACTTGCACAAGGCCTCCGTCACTACGGAGGCTTGCCAGTGGCGTAACAAAAAAGTAATCATGAAAATATAATAAAATGGGGAGGGAATTCCATGATTCAGGAGGGAATATGTTGTCGTATTATCCAAATCTGGTCACTGTTATTCTACCGTACACAAAACATATAATTTTTAAAATATTACCGTTACAAAGCTCTTTAAAATACAACGGTTTTTAAAGTGATAAATACGGTGAAAATTTACAATGCACATCGGTAACAACCCTTGCCAAATGTCACGACTAAATTGAAGAATAAAAAAACGCAGCTGTGCATTTGATCAGGTGCGTAGCGGCACCCAATTACCTAATAGATTGTATCTATTGAGTTGTAAATTTTTAACGACAGGTATACAGTAAGCGGCACCCTAATGCGTACATAGGTGTATATTAAATACATATTAAATTATACATTTTTATGTCATAGTTAGGCGAATTTACTTGCCCCGGCTTGGTTGTACAAAAAGCTAAGAGGAGGTCTTACCGGAAATCTAAAGAGCAATGTTGCCAGAACTAACTGTAACTCTTAACTCTGCATAATAAGTCATTATAAAAACCCTATATTTACAAAATGCATTGATGTACGATCAATTAATATAAGCCAATTTAATGTTCAGACTGCGTTGCGCATCGTATAATAAAGTTTACTGTTATCTTTTTTCAACCCAACTACTGTGAAATAATGTTAAACAGTTAATATTACTTTAAACAGCTGTGAAACAATTTTAAAATATCTAATAGGAATATTATGTTGATATGACAACAGCGCATGCAGCGAACGAAGGCAGAACGAACGGTCCAGTGGTTCACTCTAAGCTCCACCCACTACTGCACTCTCCTTGCCCCGTCACGGATCTCCGCGGTTGTCGGCGGCCGCATTTGAACTTTTTCGTCAATGTGATAAATATCCATTTTTATTTTTATTAATGTATGTAGTACTTCTACAATACGCTCATAATAACGCACTATTGTAATCAGGCACTAGACCAGTATAAAATATAAAATGGTATTTCAAATTTTAACTCAAACAGCCCTATCGACAAACGAATGCCTTTCATACGCCTGCGCTAGCGACTGGATCGCGATTGGTTCTCATCTCATGTTTTCTCTACTTATAAAGAAGTTAAATTATCAGTTGCCCTTCATTCGGCTATGTACGCATTAGGCTGCCGCTTACTGTATAAGAAATTACATAATTAATGAGAGGAATTGTGATTACTGATTACATTACTGTTAGGCCCACCACAGACGACAGACAGTCGGTCAGCCACTATTTTGTAGGAAAACTCGGTGCAACTTTATGATTCCATGGGCGTGAATATATCTTTTTATAAATTCGAAAATTGTGAAATAATTTTTTTTCATTCAAATCAATATAGGAGATTAAAATTAGCCTGCATACAAAACTCTTAATATTTGTAATATAATTTGCTGTAAATAATGCTTATTTAGTCGGACAATCTCAAAAAATTGTCTGTGTTAATAAACCTAGCTGAAATACACGTCACTGGCGTCTTAAACAAGTAGAGTGCCTAAAGTCGTAAATCAATTTAACGACGTCGTAAAAATTTTATGGCACAGTGGACCGAACAAATATTAGCAATGTATTATATGCAAAGTGGTTTACCGACAGTGGTTTACGTTGCGCCACCAGCGTCCAGCAGTTGGCCGGCCAGCGCGTTGCCGGCTCTTTAAAATTTTCTTGAGTATAATAATATACATAAAGTTGTTTTAATTTTGTAATTATTTTTTCCAGCGATTTTTAAAGCTTTATTTTAATGCTAACTAATACATTTATATCTATGTATTTTTTTAAAATATTTCCAAACTAGCTTTCTAAGAACGTCACGAACTAACAGTTTACTGAAGTATGAAATATACTTGTATAGTGAGCTTAGCAATTTTAGAAAATAAATCTGACAACCCTCAATTTAGAATGGAAAGATAGTACATTCATACCGACATCGACACCTCTGTAGGTGACCGATAGTCGGTCTTAGAGAGCCTTAGAGGTTTTAAGATGAGAGTTAGAGGTTTATCTGAAGAAATTTATTTGTGCTGTGTTTCTTTTACCGGAAATATAGGAATTTTTCACTAAATCTCAGTTAATTGACCAATCAGAAAAGGGATTTAATGTTAGTTATTATTTATATTAGGTATATTATTTTTATTTGTCACTGCTAGGTATACGTGCTTTGGAAAAGAAAACTGAAAAATAACGGAGTGAAAAATGTGGTTACATCCTATTGTAACGGAAAGAGAAAAAGCATCCACCGAGCTGGGTGATTTCTGATTTAACCGATAGTGATACAGAGATATAGGATTATATGCCGACAATTCGATTTGATTGCAGTAGTCCTGTGACAGCTGGAGCTGTTATGCAACCTCCGCTATAAACAATACGTTGACTAGTGTGATATTTTCACATAAATTATATAAATCTATGTTTTCACGATAAAATATGGCAAACGTGCGAAAAGATACTAGTTACTTTCGTGTATTACATTTATAATGCGTACACCTCTGCGGTGCGTTGCGTTCCGTTTCTACCAAGCCTATTAGTAATAAAACAATGAGGTTTAGTCCTACTCACAGGTTTACAGGATCGTGGATCAATTTGTTTATTTGAATATTTTCAACATTATGTTCCTTTATTCAGAGTAATAAACATCGCCCTAATGGATTTTTGTGCAAGATCATAAAGCAAATGATAATGGAATTAAGTGATCGAAAAGCGTAAAGCACTGATAAAAAATGTAAAACAAAATGTTAAATTGTTCATTGATTTATGTAATTATAAACATATAAATTTCTTATAACTTTCTTTTAGTTCTATTGTTAACCACTGATATTATTTTGTACAACCTAGTTTCCTTGTTTGTAGACTAATGAGCCTGGTATACAATGTTTATACAATACAAATGGTTAAATTTGTTATGTCCGATAGACTACATAATAGACTAACTATATGAAATTATAAATGATATTAAAACAACTTTGTATCGTGAAGTAGGTAAACGTAAAGTAGGCAAACTATTGTAACCACAACTTATTATCCATATATATGGATTAAAATTTAAGAAATACACCCTGTAGACTAAAATTATATGCGCGATTTATGCGACAGAGGACAGATTAAAGGTAAAATGTTGGACTAAATTTTCAGAAATACACCCTGTAGACTAAAAATTAGTTTCGCGATTTATGCGACAGACGACACGAATCGTCTGCTGCCAATAAATATGCTCCTCTTAGCCATCCACTTACATTTAAATAGATAAAAAATAAAAAGACCTCCCCCTTTGAATCTCAATGCGTTATTTAAGACTCGCCAAAAAATCCGACTAGCGGGAAAAAAACGGGATAAATTTACTATGAACCTTCGCCCGTATCACCCCTTTTTGTAATAGAAAGTGAGTAGTTACAGGTTAATAAATCCATGGTGTTTCGAACAAATACTGGCTGGTAAGTTTCTCTATATTATAATAATACGGCATGGACACTGAAGTGATAATTTATCTGAGATAAATCCAGAATAAAATGATAAACGCAAGTTCGATAACAGTAAAAAAATCTATTTTATACCCGCTAACGATAAAAGAATATTGCACTACTTAAAAACGCCTAATAAAATTTCGAATAGTATCTGTTAAAATGCAATTTTTAAGTCCGTCTAAATACAGAAAAAAAATATGTATAATAAAATATTTATATAAAGATAATAATAAAAATTAATAGTAATTTGATAGTTACAAATACCTAATAAGCATTTGAGAACATTAGGAATGTCTAATGGAGGTGTAAAAATTAATATGTCCTATACCAAATGGCACGGCATGATATGGCATAATTAGGTAATCTAATAACCAACATTTTTTATATTGTAGAACATTCAATACCTATTTTAAAGGCCTTTCACGTTTAATATGACCTTTAACTTAAGAACTGGATTTATAAATTACAAAACTGTTCCGTCAACTCTTAAAGGACGTGTTAATCGTATTTTATACACAACCAATGACATAAACCGTTATTTAACACAAGTATGAAGAGCTACTTAATAATGAATCATTATTTTTCAAATAAAAAACATCCCTTTAGTTATTAACAAAGTGGTACGTACACTTGCTGCAAGTCCGACAAATTTTTAAAATTAATGTTAACAATAATTAATTTAATCTTTAAAATTAGATAAACAATTGAACAAATAAGACCAAAAGGGGTTTGTGAAGATATATTGCAATGTAAATGAATGCAAAATTGACTTAACTTAGGTGTTTACCTATTCCTGTAAAATTCTCTAAAAAGGCAGACAGTGAGATCATTGATACCAAAATGAATTTAGCAAATAAGGCTATTGTTTGAATGATTTAGAAAACAAACAATATAAAGCAACGTGTTAGAATCCCTTACGAAAAGAAAATAATTCACACAAAATGATAATACCTAAATACATGCCCCTTGCAGTTATTTAGTTCTGATGATGGCAAAATCAGACGGGTAATCCAAAAATTAGTCCGACGGAACACACATTAAACTGAAATCACAAATAATCATCCACAATTATCTGTCCCGATTGCACATCACCACACTTTTCAGCTATTTTTCCAGTCACCTGTAGTTCAAAACACCAACTGATAGTTGTAAACAAAGTGCGGCTGCATCTAGCGAGCCGTTTGCTGTCCACCAAGCGCACAAAACAAAAGACAACCGTCCTATGTCCACGGGCGATTCACACTTCACTTTATTCTTCGATCAATAGCTTTGATTCTAAAACACGTTATTAGTAAATAAATGTCCGCAATTTTGACAAACTAAAATTCAAATTTCATGTGGCACCGAAACCCGCCGACGTTGTCAGTCGTCAGAAGTTCGTAACAGCAAGCATGACAAGTATGTAAAGTATTGTAGGAATTGTAGACACATTGCTCGCATTCTAACGGATATTTAGCCTAAAACACTGCAAAAACTGTATGAAAATCGTTCTTAAACTACAAAGTACTTACCAAAATTAAAAATGCGAGCCTCTTCGGCAACTTTATGGATAATTAGGACGGATTTTGGTCCGTTAATACGAGGAGTTTGTCTGTTTGTGGTATGCTAGGAATGGTACAAAGAATCTGGACAACGCAAAGACTACTGCGCACTCGAAATGCGCATAGTAAGCGTTCTAAAGCAAGTTTTCTTCCAAAGCTCCCTTCTTGCCCCACCAAATATAAATAAAAGTTACACCGTATTAAGTGGCTCCCTCTCATGGCTGATAGATGTACCCCGAAGATCTCAACTAAAGTTTTTATTCTAGAATAAATTTCGAATTTGATAGTTACAAGACTGTAGCACTAGATGACTCTCTCGTATTACCTTCCTCGTATTTACCTTCCTTTTGTGCTCATTACTAATCTAGATGCTAATTGATCCTCTAGATTACTAATCAAGATAGCAGTTACTGCTATATTGTTAGTATCGGCGACTGCGATTTTTTAATACATAGTACCTATTTTCTATCGATCAAGCGATCAAGTTTTCGAGATATCACCTGCGACTGTGAAAGGAAATGTTATTTTTTAATTAGTATATAAACATTGAAATATTTACATCAAGGTACTATAGTTTTGAGTAATATTCCCCAAAGATACATTTTTTACATGTTTCAACTTTCAACTAGGTACCCTATCTGTTTAAACAGTCAACTATCTGCAAATAAATGGAATACGAGTTAATATGGTAAAAGCAATTAGCAAATTTGAGAAATGTTACACATTTCTTTTTACAAAAATTCTTCATTATACAAAATACAATATTTAAGTATAACTGACAATAAATCGAAGTTTGCGTCAATTGGAGCTATTTGTGATATTTCGTAACTGTTGCCAAGAATGATTTGATAATAGCATTTAATAGCATTTAATTTTAGAGCTATTAAATCACAGGTGGCGATTTTTTTGCTCATTACTAACGCAGTTATTGCCCTGAGAAAACATATACACTCTTAAGTCACCTTCGCTTAATTCACATCATAAAGAAACCAAATTCACATCCCCTCTTATTTCACCACGTTTTCCCCCTATTATGTCATGAAACCGTCCCTCTTAAGTCCCCGCCTGTAAAAATTTTAGAACTACGTTTGGAAATTGGATTCTCGCATGAATATGTACAATTTTTATTGAAAATAATGATTGTGTAATACATTAAATATAGACACCTAACCTTTAAAATAGGTTAGGTGTCTTAAAAATATTTAACCTTTAAAATATTCATTCAAGTGGAAAATTGAACTTTGTCACGCACGACTGGGTATACTTACGTTGATTTTTTCGTTCAGTTGGCTCATTTTTCGTTATAACAAGTGCTGTGGTATATCTACATGAAAAAGTTGAGGTTATGATCGCGACTTAAGAGACTAAATTTCGCGACTTAAGCGAGACGATGATGCACGTATTTGGTGACTTAAGGGAGACTTCTACCTTGAGATGTCATTTTTGTATTATTTTTTCGTGGGCGAAGTAATTAACATTAACAAATGCGGTTTTTTGCGAATTATACTTCAATAATTTTTACATCAAAAAAACATTTTTTTAAATCAGAAAAATCCAAAAATGGCGACCGCCAGAACATCGCAAATTGAAGGCCGCGAAAATTTCCCGTCTAAACGGCTGACATTGTAGCACCCTCTGTGTTGATCTGGAATAGAAATACTGAATATGTTCTTAATCAGTTGTGTTTTGGTCAGGTAACGAGATATTTTTTCGATTACTGCAAAATTACAAAAATGGCGGGAAATTAAAAAAAAATGTTTTTTTGCAATTTTTATTTACAAAAAAATATTAATTGAATTTTTTTAAATGTTATTATCGAAAAACCGGCGCGTCAGACCCTGGAGAAATGTTTTTTACGCATTCGTGCAAAATTTCAAGTCGATAACTTAATTGCACTGGCTAGAATGTCAGCCATTTTTAAAAACGTGATTATGAGAAAAACGCGTTTAAACTTTAAAATGTGAATTATTCAAAGGGGCTTATATTTACTGTCAGTTTGCAATGCCTGGTCCGTAAAGACATCCCTCCTGACACACAAAAATGAAAAAAATTTTCAAAAAGTTTTTTCAAATGTATCAAGGTAGAAGTCCCCTTTAAGAGGGGTTCGAGTGTATTTGTTTAAATAAACCCTATTTATATCTTTAATCTTCTGATGATTAACTTTCAAAAAAAAAAACAAGATACTTTACCAACTGTTTCATGTTTCTAAAACGAAAAATATTTATTTAAAGAAACAAGTTGAAGTTGAAAAATGAACTTGCACCTACAATTGGCAAAACGAGATCCATTATTTAAATTTTATTTTTCTAAACTGAATTTGCAAATGTGCAAATTGCACTTGTTCATTTGGTACGTTAACTTAGTTTTATTCTCCTGAAATTTCAACAAAATTAGATGAAGCTCAATAAAAATAGCTATTCTATTGGTAGTATCACATGGGTAGCTACTAAAATGCAATGTATTAGGCACACACTATTTATTTGTTATTTATCTTATCTGTTACTTCCGTACACCCATATCAAAGTGGCAAAAAAAAATAAGACTATAACTACTACAAGTGATCAAAAATATGCTAATAGTCATTGTGTTATGAAAAATATTTTCACACTTAAAGGTGTACTTATTTTTTTTATTTTGTTCTTAAGCATTATATTGAGATCATTTTTACAGATTTTGATTACACCCTTTATTAATGCATGTTAAAAAAGAAATACAACTAGATATACCGGGTGACTGGTACCATGACGTATTCCTTTGAAGAGGTGTTAGTAGAGACAATTTTCTTAGAAATGGACTACCTTTTACTACTAATTGTAAAATAAAAAAAAGGATTTTTTTTTTAATTTACTTGCTTCTACCGTTAATACACATAGTGGTTCATGTTATGTAACAAAAATTATGTTAAATGGTTTGATATGACAAAAATACAGCAGCTAAAACCTGCAACGGTTGTTAGCAACTTTACCCCAATTGTAGATTCACTAGGATTTATCTCAAAAATTTGTGAACACATTAAACGTACAAATTATTTTAAAAATTTCTCTGCTTCATCACCTTTCGAATAAGGTATAAAGTTATAAGAAATTTCCTGTTACTTACAGAAATAATAAAAAATTAGTAGGTGCAGACACAACTTAGTCCTCAAAAAAAATTGGGATAATAAATAAAAATCCATAGATTTATTTTACATTTTATTTGATCCAGTTTATAAGATATAATATGTTCGAAGTGACTACCTCTACTTCTTATGCAAATACGAGCCCGTTTCCTTATTTCTGTTCTAGTAATCGTGTTGGAAAAATTATTACGTAGAATTGTTGCTGCTTCTTGTATCCTATGTATTATTTGTTCCCAAGTTGTAATTTCGGTGGCATACACGACTTCTTTCATGTGCTCCCCACACATCAAAATCCAGAGGGGTAAGGTCGGGGCTCCTAGCAGGCCATGGTATAGTCCCTCCTCTCCCAATCCACCTGTTAGGGAACCATTGATCTAATAATTCTCTTATTGGCCGATAATAATGCGCAGGACATCCATCGTGCCAAAATATCCTAGGTCTGCTTGCTAGAGGTACATCCTCTAAGGGGCCAAATGATTATTTAAAAAATCAGCATAAGCTGCCCCGTTCAAGTTATCGGGTAGAAAATGCGGCCCGATTAAATTATTTCCAATAACTCCCATCCACATATTGACACTAAATTTCCTTTGGAAACTAGTTTGGCGTGGTAACCGTGGATTTTCTTCCGTCCAATAATGCAGATTGTGAAAATTCGCGATACTTTCTCTGCTGAATTTAGATTCGTCCGTCCACAAAATTCTAGTTAAAAAATTTGCATCCTCGGCATCGGTATTTAATAGGAATCGACAAAATTGAACTCTTCGTGCAGGATCGTCCTCCTCTAGTCCTTAGACTGGTGTGTAATGGTACGGATGTAAACTGTTTCTGTGAATCACTGACCAAACCTTCCACTGTGATACATGAAGATCAGCGACTATTTGCCGACTGCTTGTTGTTGGATTTTCATTGAATCTTCGTAAAATTTCTTTCTCCATATCAGCATTATAGCCATGACCTCCAACTCTTTGTGCAACTCTTTGAACATTGCCAGTTTCAGAGAGGCATCGAAAAGTTGTACCAAATACACTGACATGGGGAACACGCCTATTTGGAAAGCGACGTGCATATTCCCGCTGCATTCGGCTGCATTTCCGTTACAGAAACCGTAAATAAACAAAATATCAGCATACTCAGCATTGGTAAACGTCGCCGAAAAAGGACGGACGAACACAATCACCAACTCGAAACAAAACTAAAATAACACATGTACAATCGTTGACGATGACAAACAGGTACTGCTAGTACATTAAAGGCAAGTGGCAAGGGATAAATCGAGGTAATTACGAAGCTTCCCGAAGGAGAAACGAATTATGCCGATTGAATAACAGGTCCTAAAATGAGGTAGAAACTTTCCTAATCCTTATCTTCTAACTTAGAGAACATTAAGATAGCATACCTGCTGAAAATGTCTATAGATAGTCTAAATGCAACTATTATTGAGATAAATAATTAGTGTACCAGCAGTGACGGTTGGTGATATATCAGTTAGCCATATCTTGAAAACGACGCATGGGACCCACTTCACTTTTTAGGTGATGACTATACACCTCTTACAAAAGGGATTTATAGTGAAAAAAACCGTCAGCAAAATTTGCGAAATAATTTTCAAAAAAAACTGAGGAACACCCTGGGATCTCAGTAACGCTCTCTAGAATATTTGCAGTATATTTTTTTTCATAATCTAGAAACAAATATAAGGAGAGGTTTTTCGATTTGTTACAAAATATGTTTTTTTCAAAAAGTTATGGCCATTTTAATTTTGGGAAACAAAATGTTCCTATAAATAAAATACTTGTTTAACTCTTAGGGTCGGTACTTTTACTCCTGTTTAAGGCCGGATTAACTAAGCAGATGCTAAGACTGTGAAAATGTATACAGTCTAATATATAATGTCTGTCTGTATACATTTTCAGTCTTATTGTCTGGTTAGTTAATCTGGCCTTAATCGGAAGTAAAAGTACCGCCCTTAAAGTTGCTTGCTGTGTTTTTGTGCACTTCTTAATACGGACTAAAATGTCAAATCAAATAGATAAAAATCCGATTTAATAGACCACTTTTAAATTTTATGAAGAAAAACTTGAATACCGTTTTGTAAACAAACATACAGAATATCTTTATTTATCACTAGATATTAAATTTATAAATTACTCCACTTTATCCTCATCTACTGTCGCTTCTGTTTTTTTTCGTCTCTTTTTTCTTTAATATTCTATCGACAATTTTCTCATCTCTTGCTTTACGTCTTGCCTCTTTCATGGCCTTTTTCTGTTCCTTTTCCTTCTTCTCCAACATCTCCTTAAATCTCTCATCTCTAGGATCGACTGTATAACCAAAGTGTCTTCTAACTTCTTCAATAAGTCTCTCTTTACGTTCCTAAAAAATGGCAAATTACTTAAGCAACATTAATACAATTTCATTACTACTACTCTACTAGTACTTTAAACGGCACAATACAGGTCGATAAACTGCAATTTCAATTGTTTAAATGTTTACATATACAGATAACAAATAAGGTCTAATATGATGGTAAAATCATTAGGTAATAACAAACCTATTGCTAATAACTAGAATTTATACAATATGTGTTTACCAATAGAGATAAATAGACATAAAAACATTAAACCTTTATTTATTTAAACTATTTAAATTTTATATAATGTTGATTTTAATCAGATACACAAAAAATTAGTATACCCTGCCTCAAATTGATTCTTTTTTTTTCAAGTTTTGGATTATGATTCAAACAAGTTATCTTATTTTGAAGTACTGCTTGAATTTGAGATGGTCAGCATTATTTATTTACTGTTATTTTTAATTTATTCTAGGAAAATCAAATCGTAAATATTTTACCTTCCTAAAATTTTTCGAAATTTGGTTTTAAACCTGATACTAGATATTATTGTATTTAATTGTTCTTCACCCTATAATTATTTGGTTTATTTGTTAAATAATATGAACACTTGTTACATATTTTTTAATCCCACTCAATCTTGATATGATTTAAAATTTTAAATAACTGGTGTGTATTTAAGTTGTCTTCAAATATCTACTTTACTTTAACTCAGTACTTTTTTTTAACTTTTATAGTGACTGTTATTGTAATTGTCCCTCTCTATTACTTAATTTATGTGCCTCCACATTTTTAAAATACAGACATAAAAATAAATGTTGCACCACATTTCTTAGAGAAACTTCAAGGAACAATCAATATACCAACAACACATAAAACTATAAAAACGTGAAATATCTTTACTGTCTGCCAAAACTATCTACAGATTTGAAAGGACTTTTATTACTAGTAAGTTAATAATAGATACCAGCAACTTTCTCTTTATGTTAATCACAGGCCAACAATGCCATCATGTTCTTTACTCTTTGAGGTTATAACAACACATCAGGTAAGATATTTTTAATAAACAAATATACTTTGTCTACAGATGTACCTATTAGTTTTTATTACCATGCGAATGTTAAATACATTCCCCAATTTTGTATTTTTTTACATATTTATTTTTAAATAGATATGTCACCATTTCCCAAATTCTTCCCAAAGTATAGTATAGTTCTTAAACAAAATATTTAAAATTAATTTTCTTATACTACTGATAAGAATACCTTTGCAGCTTTTGCTTCGCTTTCTTTCTTTGCCATCCGATTATAGAGGTCTTGTTTCCACATCTCCAATTTTTCCATTTTTTTAACGATATCCTCTTGTCTAGCTCTAACCCTCTCCTCTTTCTGTATTCTCTTTTCTTTGCATCGGCAATCATTTCTGGTATTCTGAAAGGATATTTAACACTTTCGTATTCTGTAGTGTCTTCTAATTCTGCTCTTACAGGCCAACAGATCGATGGATTAACGCCAGAGGATTCCCCGTACCGCCCGTAGTTTTTCCTGAGGTATTTTATGGTTCCATGATGCCACGACGTAGGTGTCAGGTAAGGTGTATTTTCAAAAAGGATGTTTCGGTCTGAAAGCCTTAGTCTAGACTTGTTCCTTTTCTTATCAATTTCTTCTTCCCTCAACTTGGCATCTTCATCAAAAACTAAAATATAAATAAAAGTACGGACATTGTACATACAAATATAACAAGCTAACCTTCTACTGTTGAGGATTCCTGTTCTAGCCTCTCTACATCAATTTGAGACTTTCTAGTTCTTATAGACACTAAACTAGGGTGAATAGAAGTTAATTTTTTAATAAAATCTCTTCGAATCATTTTAATACAACTCCTATTTATTTTTTATTTTATTTTTTACATGCGTAACATAATCAGGATATCTTATTTAACCTGACAAATGGCAACTGGACAAGCACAAAATTGACAAGTCTGACAACCACAGATATGGTTTTCTATGATGCATAGAGTTACAGTAATATTTCCATGTTATAAAGACAACTTAAAAACGGTCTCACAAAATAAATAAGGATAATTTTCTAAATTCAACGGTGAATCCAATAATTTCATCAACATATATGCCCTTCCTTAACGTATTTTTTAAATTAGAGAGAGATAAAATACATTTTGATGGGAATAGTAGATCTGCCACTAACATAAAACTCTTCCGAAATTATCACTCTGTGATTCAAACTGACTCGAAATGGTTGCCAAATATGTTCATCGAGTAAATTAAAACAAAAGCCCTTGTGTCCCTTGAAATTGCTATACTCTTAAAAAGTGTAAGTCCTAATTTATAGATTGTTGCCTGCCCACCGTTTACATATATGTATTCCATATCTAATCCCGCTATCTTTACCACAGAGTAAACCACCTACTGTAGGTGGTTTACTCCACGATACACATTATCGCACAAAACATCTATATCGTGGTTTACTCTGTGTCTTTACAAACTCCAATCCCGTTATCTTTACAAAATCCATAACGTGGTTTTGACGCTTGCGCATTAATAAAATAATTGTCAAACCATCATAGAAAATTTATTAATACATTTTCTACTATTAAGGCTGCTTCAGAGTTTTTTCGCAAGCAATTTTTCTTGCGGCAATTTATATTGCAGCAATTTGTATTGCGTAAGAGATTTCGGTGGTATTTTACAGTTTGCAATATTCAGTGCTAATTTTAGTCGTCAGCCACTGTTACCAAAATATAACTGATAAACTCATTTTTGTAGCAAATGAGTTTTTCAGTTATATCTAAAATTAAAGATTTAACCATTTTAGACAAACAAAATTGATGTGATTAAATCAGTCTCAGTGAGGGAAAATTCAGAAAACCAGAAAATTCAGAAATTTTAGATATTTCAAAACACAATACAAACGATGGCTCGGCACGTTGAGGTTATGTCAAACAGTTGGCAATGTATAATTTTACATATTGTAGCTCCGGGCTTGAAATTTTTATCTGCACGAAATTGCATGACGCATGCGTATAATAAAAATTAGGAACTGGAAAGCGGCCTTTATAAGCTGCTGTGAACGCATGTTTTTGAGTTGTGGAGATGTAATTAATAATTATTACATACCTATTTTAATTACATCAGCAGAATACGGATAATGTGGATAATTTGCACATGAACAGACTGAATGAAATCGGGTGCTGCCATTGATTATCTGCATAAAGATACCAATTTCCGTAAGCCCCTGCCCGTTCCGTAAATCTTTTGAATGTTTTGTGCTTTTGATGAAGTTTCTAGTGGAGGACGGAATATGTTACTGGTGTACGGTAATTTGTAAATATGAATTGCTTTATTTAATGTGAAAAGATTGAACTTTTAACGGATGGGCCATCGGCATTCTATAAATCAGGCTTAAAAAAATTAGCAACTTTTTTTTTAGTAAAAGCACAGTTTAAAGTAAATAAATAAAAGCAGTTTAAGACACTAAAAGTTAACGAAAAATAAAATATTTTATTTATAAAATATCTACAAATAGTTCTGCAAGAATATAATTCTACTAGGATTTACACTTTCTCTGCAAATAGGACATGACTTTTGATAACTCAAACTGTCATGAATACACGTCCAACAGAATATATGCCCACAGGATGTGGCACAAGGTGATTTTATGTTTTCAGCACACAGTACACACATTTTTCTTGAAACAGTGGCAACATTAATAACATTTTCCGAAATATTTCCAGTGGTATTGGTTAAAAACAGTTGATGTATGCAATTAAATAAAATATAAAATAAAGAAATTTGTCCCAATAAATTAAAGCTACCTGTAAATGTGTCGTCTTGAAGCCATTGGCGTAGAAGTACCTAAAAACAGCCAATAAATAAAAACAGAAATAAGACATTAATCAATTTACATAACGTATTCCCATGATTCTATTAGAAATATTGTAATATTTGCCATTTGTATAAAATATGGAATGATGAATCCTTGTTAAGGTTGGTTTCTGTTCTTTCACAAAGTCAATACATTTAAGTAACACAGACTTGCCATTTTGGGTTACAGTTTTAGAAGCCAATACTTTATTTTTCACGGTATTCAAAAGCCGTTCTAACAACGGTTCTCCTCCAATGAAAAGTATCAGCCATAAAGTTTGCATCTACAATTACTGTTTATGAATGATCAATTATAGAAATATACAGTGTACAAACCAATTTTGAAGGAATCCTGTTGTTCCTACCTATTCTAATAGTACCTGTATATTCTTCTCCTAACGTTTGTATGTTTCCTAATGAAGTCATGCAGTAATACCAAATATTAGCGATTACGGGTATTGTTTTCCTTATTGTATGATAATTTCTCGCTCCCATAAGTTTAAAAAAGAATGCATTTCATCTTCCACATCGTGTAAGAAAATTTCATCTCGTTGAGATAGACGTAAAACATCGGCCACTTTTGCATCATATAGTTTCATTATTAAACATTCAGGTAAAAATCTAACATTTACTTTGTTTTTTCCAAACCAACTAATGCTATCTTTGTGTATTTTCTCTTCGTTTCACTTTTAACTGCGCTTTGTTTGGTTATGTGGTATTACATATGTTTATCACAGCACAGATTATCCAAATGGTTCATTGGACCTACTAATATGTCAAAGTTTCTTAAGAGCTTTTAGACCTACTGTATAGGTTTCGATATTTTTTATTATCTGCCATCACAGCGACAGACAATTAAATAATGTGAATATATGAAAAAAATATATTTTTGTTCACTGATAAGAAATTTGTATTCTACTCTTTAAGTTTTCATGTTCTATTAATTATATTGCAAAACCAGTGATTAATGGTTTTAGGATCTACCTATAAATTCAAACGGTTGGCGCCTTTAAGTTGAGTGACCTACCATACTCCTACCTGACACATTCCAACATGGGACGTGTCAATTCCTCTACAGTTTTTAAATTAGAATTGCTTTGTTAAAATTTAGTTTATTATTAAATCATGTGGTGTATATAACTCCAAATCTGCTGTATTGTTATCTGCTTGTATTGAGGTAAAAATCATTTCATTGATAATTCAGAGATTATACCTACATTTCTTGTATACATTTATTGTATATTTTTCTGTATATTTTTTGCAGAGTTCAGTTTCAAATAATAAGCGTGGAAAGGACGATATTACCATGCAGAAGAAAGGTAAGCATTTTACAGCATTATAGTTACGATAATATGTAGTTATATAACTACATATTAAATAATTTAAAAAAATTTTTTCAGAAGCAAATACAAACATTTTAAAATATGTAAGTTTAGTAACTTTAACAGTTCAAAATGCACTCTTGGGATTAAGTATGAGGTATGCAAGAACTCGAGATGGTGATATGTTTTTATCTTCAACAGGTATGACATCTTCCCTTCATGCAAAATATTTATTTTTTAGGTACCTACCTAGGTATAAACATTTTTTTCTATGCAATTTATTCAGTATAGTAAAGTATATTTTGAGGTTCATTTTATCTATTATATGACTAAAACCTCATTCTTCGTCATTCTATTGTAGAAGGTGATGAGATCTCCTCACATAATATTGTCCTTCACATTAGAAAGTAAGGTTTACGCAGTAGCATACATCCTAAATGTTATGTAAACTATTAGAATGTAGAATTAATGAGATAAAGTTATTAGCTGTAATCTTCTCAGAAATATCTTAATCTGATAATGTGCTTTTTAAACTTTAAACTTTCTGGTAAACATCGTATGGGTCTTTGTTGTACAATGAATACAATTATTATAATAAATAATATATATAAAATAGCTGACCCGGCAAACATTGTTCTGCCATTGAAAATTTGGGTTTATAGGTGTTTTTTGATGCCAAATCAAAAAAAAATACAAAAAAAAACACCTAGTGGTATGAAATATACTTTATGACCTATTCTCATACCTACCAAATATACATAAAAAATCAGTCGAGCCGTTTCGGAGGAGTGCGACCACAAACACCGTGACACAAGATTTTTATATATAAGATTATTACTAAATGAAAAATAAAAACACTACTTGAAAACTTGGTTTAATTGGGTAGATGAAATTACAAAAAAATATTGACTACACAGCTTGACATTCTCATATTTTCTTTTTAAAAAAAAAAATAGTAAAATCGAATATATATCAGTTGTGTGATGTTCGTATTTTCTAGAGTTAGGTAGTAGGCAAATATTAGCAATCGATTAATCAATTCTTATTTTGTAAATTTCATTAAAGATATTTTTTGGCAAACCATTAATTTTAAATTGACTGATAGAGTTTTGTTTAATGCCTTTTTCCAAAAAAAATTGTCTTCATATACAACACGGTTTGTATAAAACTAATAACCTTATTTATATTGCAATGACTGAAAATGCATAATAACAAAAAAGTAACCCATAAATACATTTATAGTTTCTGTACCTATAGAAATTCATGTTGGTGCTTCAGTTACCTGTGAGTAATAGAAAAGAGAATACGCATTAATTACATTTTTTCTTTTAGCGGTTCTTATGTCTGAAGTGGTAAAATTCTTAACATGCATAGGTATAGTGTATGTACAAACAGGTGGAGTAGTGTCACTATTTGATACAATTGATAAGCAAATAATTAAACAACCCATGGACACACTTAAAATTTGTGTACCCTCTTTTGTATATGTCATCCAGAATAATTTGCTGTACGTGTCAGCGTCCCATTTAGATGCAGCAACATATCAGGTAATAATATTGACTCGTTCCTATTAGATTTATTATTATAACTAGAGATCAAATCTCAAGTTATTATTTCAGAGAAGGATTTTGTTCATTAGTGGATTTTATGACTGTTGGTGTATCAGAATTTGTGAATATATTGAGAGATTACTAAAATGACTCTGTGTACACCGATACCGATTTTGCGGTATGGCAGTGTCATTGGCAGTCTATAGTTATTAGTTAGCAGATAGTCTGACATCAAGTGTTTTCTAATTACATCTAAACTGATAATTGTGAAGTAGGTATCTTTAGGAATTCGAGTTATTTGTTTACCTCTTATAATAATTTTATATAAGATTATATATATTTATTTTTTGTCTATATACACATCTTTATATATTTTTTTCATATCAGAAAAATTGTATCAAATATACCGAGAAAATCGGAGGAGCTTTCAATCCAGAATAATTTTTTTTTTTGAGTTCTGGTAATCTCTAATGGCATGCTAGGAAAAAAGTTTATATAGATTATTTACAGGATAAACTTATTTCAGGGTAGGAAATGTTTCAACAACCATAATTTTTTTTAACTCAGTAAGTACATGCAATGCTGAGAAATATAAATAATTTTAAGTTGTCATTAGTGTCCAAATTTGAACCCAAATAATTGACTTGGTTTAGCTAGTTTTTTATAAGGCAGTTACTTATCTTGAACAGGCAATTATTTAGATTTGAAAGTATCTAGACTTTTAGACACTGTTATGATTAAGGTCCTGAAAATTTGCTCTAACGCATGATAAACTGCGTCTAACTATCCAGCGCTCCTTCAAAAGGACCAGCGTACTACCGCTTATACGCGAATCCCGGCGCGTTAGCAGGATCGATCAGGGACGTACATATGCACGGGCAAGAAATACACGCGTATATAATTTACAAGGCGCTTAAGGGAGTACACCACCTTAGAGGCCGAAAAATCAAGCAAATTTTGGGATTTTTTTTCAAAGAAACTAAACAAGATATCGAAATTCGGTAAAAATACATTTATTGTACAAGTATTGAAGTGTGTTTGTAATTTTTTTTAGAGCTGTCAGAAACAAAATGGCGGCTTCTCAGAGGTTTCCCAAGGCATCTTTTTTTTTTATGGCTCCATGGCCAAACCGATAACTCCTGCAAATTTAAAGATAGAGCGATGAGCCAGGAAAATTTCGATTTAGTATCATATCAGGCTCAACAGTACGTAGGACTTTTTTTTAAATTGATTTTTGCAGATATGGCGTGTTTTTTGAAAATGAAGTTCGAAAAAAACAAAAAAACAAGAATAAATTCAATATGCCTTTAATCTGCAATGCCTGCACCATTCAATTGACCTTTGAGATTGACCTCCTTCTTCGAAGTATCATTAATACCATGGAGCGGAGAGAGTCTCCAATTCGATACCAACAATGGTACGTAGATTGCGCTCGCATAGAGCAGCGAAATGGATCGCGCTAGATTCAAAATTCGAGCCCTTACAGGTTTCTCCCATACATAAAACTTTTCCACGTAATTTTTACGATGTTAAGGGACATTTTAAGCAAAAATTTTTTTTTTTCGATTTTTCGAAGGGGTGGTGTACTCCCTTAAAAATACGGTTTATACTTTATGATCATAGAGTTGTATACTGCCATCCTTGCGTTATAACACACATTTCCAGACTCTAGTTATAACATTTATGAACATTTTTAAGTGCCAGTTTGCGATCATGAACTGACTGATTTTATCAAGCTTTCGAAGTCGACCATGTTTTGTTTATGTCAGATTGTCAAATTTAATATCACTACAAAAAAACAGGTGATTATTTTTAGGATACACTTGACATTCTTAAAAATAATTATCAGCTTCTTATAGTCAGCGAGCAAGTATTCATATGCCCACTTTAGTGGCAAAAAAAAAGTAAAATTGCGATGGTTAAAAAAAAACGTGAATAACCTCCTCAAATCCTTACAAAAGTAATCGAGCCTAGGCAATTATTCGTGTAATGTGGTTATAAAAACAAAAGAAAGAAATATAACAACATTATTAAAATATTTAAACACATGTACCTGCAGGCAGAGAAAAAGATCAATCTTTGGTATGACATAGACCAGTATATTAAAAAACACTAATTAAGCCTTGATAAAGTCAAAGTAAATTGGACGAAACGCCGGCAGAAAATTAGTAGATGTTTATTTGTCCAATATCCCAAAAATCCTTTGCAATTAAATCCTTTCTTCAATGTTTTTGTACACATGTTAAAGGGAAATTTTCAGATTAACTATCTGACTGACAAAAAAGTTTGGCAAAAAATTTCCGAGACAGAAATATTTCTAAAGTTCAACATCATAAAAATTAAACATTAAAATTCAAAACTCCGTCGTTACTATAGTTTTTGTAAAAAACACTGATCGTGAAATTTTATTAAAACACTGAGTTCTAGAGGGATATTAGTCCGTTAATTCTTTTAGAGTTAAGTGTGGTGTACAGGGCTTTATTGAATGTGTATGATGTTTTAGGTTCAACTTTAGAAATTTTTCATGTTTAGGATTTTTTTTCAAAATGGTTCAGTTAGTCAGATAGAAACCCCGAATATTTTCCTTTAATATGAGTTCAGGAACTTTGACTAACACAATTGACACATCACCTTCAACTTGGATTTACTAGGTGCAGAATTTTACAAGATGTACCTATCAGAAGCAAAAAACAATCAATACAAAAATTATCAGAATTTAAGAAACCTTCAAAAAGTGGGTGTATGAATACTTTCATCGTTGACTGCATGTTAAGTAATTTGTGACCAAAACTATTTTAACGAATGTTGCTCATATCTTAATATTGATTGTGTTATCGAATATATTTGATTTTAAAAACTGACTATTTGCCTTTAGTATTACTCATTCCAATTTTTTTTAGGTAACTTATCAGCTTAAAATTTTAACAACAGCATTGTTTTCCGTCTTTATTCTCAAGAAAGAACTTCTACGAACGCAGTGGTTGTCCCTCGTTACACTTATAGTGGGAGTGGTTCTTGTACAACTAGCTCAAGCTGGTGAGAGTCACCCGACGGCCACTGGTCCCGAACAGAATCGTCTTATCGGTTTTATAGCGGCGCTGAGCGCATGTTGTCTCTCCGGGTTTGCAGGAGTCTACTTTGAAAAAATGCTCAAAGGTAGCGATGTGACCGTATGGATGAGGAACGTACAGTTGTCACTTTGTTCAATACCATTTGGATTGATCTCTTGCTTTGTTTATGACGGAGAGATAATTAAAGAACGTGGTTTCTTTTTTGGCTATGACAAGTTTGTCAACTACTTGATTGTCCTGCAAGCGTGTGGGGGACTCATCGTAGCCGTCGTCGTTAAATATGCAGATAATATACTTAAGGGATTCGCTACTTCCCTTGCAATTGTTATCTCTTGTGTAGCGTCTATTTACATATTCAATTTTGAGCTGAATGTGCAGTTCACTGCAGGTGCGGCCTTTGTAATTTTCTCCATATTTCTGTATGGACATACTCCAAAAAAAGCAATTGTTTCCAGTGCTTATAAAGTATAGTTCTTGAAATATCCAAGGCAATAATCTTAATGCCAGTATCATTATATTTTCCCCAAGGGTCTTTCCTTGCCATTGTCGAGTGTGTATTTTTATATTGTGATTTTTTATTGAGATAGCCTATGTATTACCTATTTTATTAAGTAAATAGTATTCGGACTATTCAAGAAAGTTTGTAATTTGATGTGTTATAATGAGTACAATCAGTTTAAAAAATATTAGCAAGCATTAGTTGACTACATTAATGTAAGGCATATTTGCCCCTAAAAAGTTCTATATTAGAACAAACGATGTTTGAAATCAGTTTTAAGTCTTTGTCCATAATTTTAGTATTAATCAGTGACTTAAAACCTGTGTGGTAATACTTATTTATTGTTCATGAATCATTTGTTTTCGGGATCATTTTGTAGCTGTTTTGTTAATCTTTCAGGCAATTTCGTTTGATTTGCAATTTATTATTACCTTCTGATAAATCTATCCTTCAACCAAAAATTAATGAAATGAGCCTTTCCAATCCATGACTACAGATCTGTGAAGGTATTTGAAATCAGATACTCATCACTACAGACTTTCCATGTAGCTTATATAGTCAGTGCTGGCATAAGTGTTTTGTCGGTTGTCGTCGATTATGTTGTCCCTCATTAACACACAAAGATTGAACAATTGAAATGAATAAAATGCCCTACTGACACAAATGTGAAAAACATATTTTACACTCTATTAACTGATTATTAGGACTGGCCGTTTGTGCCGAAATACAGTAGTGTAGTATAAGAGTCAATGATCAGCTGTGGCGGAAGTCGTTTTCGTCTGATCATCTGTCAGACTAGCATTATTATTAGTGTATTTGTTGGGCGTCGGTATTAATCAGTTCAATCAATTAGTAATAAAATGTCTCACATGCAAATGCCTAGAAAACTACCATTTGCTGACAAAGTAAATAAATTCATTGTGAGTTCTAGAACAAATACGTTCAAGAAATGCCCCGTTACCAAGTCGCACAACTGGACCTTCGAAGATATACACGCCCACTGTTACTAGCTAGTAAAAAATAACAAAGTGTAATGGCAACACAATTACGAGGATGGTCTTGGAGACCCTCGAACAATTTGAACTATCAAGTCAGGTGGAGATTTTTATGACCGATGGTGCCCCCACGATGCTGTTCAGTATTGTGGGGGCACTATCGGTACAACCAATGGTAGGCCGTTTGCTTTCAGAATGCAGTTGCCGGTTTTTGCATGTTAATGTTTTCGCATGGTAACAATGTTTTCCCAACATCATCGCAGTAATAGTGGTTCAAAAAATGTGTTCTTTAAATCTCCTAAACGTCTTTGCAAGTTTCACAGCAAATGTCCTTTTATTACCAATCTAGCACAGTTGATTCTTACTTGTTTTACTAATGTGTCCTGTGGCACATTTCGGTTGAGTCCTGATTATTATCAGTACAGATGGGTCTGTTTAACGATCTGTTATTTTACAACGGTTATTTGTGGAATAATAACTGTTATTTCAGATACAGCCTATTTAAATTGGAGACAATTAATGTTAAACAACTAATCGAGTTTTCAGTTGCAAGTATGACAGTAATGCCACCGTTACCTAACTATAGTAAACATTAACAACGATTCAGGCCTAAATGAGTCTCGAGAGTTGTAAGCTTGAAACGGTTAATAGTTAAATGAATGGATATTGAGCAAATTTTTTTTTTGCAATCTTTATGCGGCAGAATTAAATATAGCATTATGGGTGTAATTACTACATGTGGCCTAATGTCATCAAATCTGGCTATGAACAAAAGAGGTGGAAATACCGGTTATGTCGATACTCAGTGAAACTTTGTCGTTGTCAAAATTTTGACAAGAGGCTGTCACAATTATAAAATAAATAAAGGCTCTCACATAATGTGACAGTCTTGATTACCAAGGTTATAAATTTAAGTTAGAATAGAAATACGTCTTTTTTTGCTTGGCCAACTTTGATGACTTTTTTTGGAAGACTCGTTATAATATTATCTTGTCAAAACAAGTGTAACCTTTAGTACTTTAATAAAAGTGCAATTCGTTAATGAAGCTCCCGATTATTTCCTCGCAGTGTGCCCACTGTGTGGTGAATAACACGAAGTTAATAACCGAAATAACTAATATGCGTTATTTTAAACGGTTGTTTGAAAATAACAGACACAATTATAACAGTTATTTGAAAATAACGCTTCTGCCCATCCCTAATCATCAGTATACCGCATCGCTTACAACTCTGACGTTACTGGTAATGGTAAATACACTTGAGTACCTTTTCTCCCTCCCATTACGTGAATTACTCATTTCAGTAATTTTTTTTTTTTGAAGCATAGCTTTTTTATTTTTATGATTCATTCCTTTTTTTTGTATCTACTGCTCAATACATAGATAAAATTAGGTGGTCGCCCATCGTTGTAGATTTTTAAGTGCCTTATGTCAGTTTGAACAGCTACACTTGATTTAATTGTGCCAGCACCAATCGATCTGATTATAATTTGTTTTTTTTTTCCATTATAACCAAAATAGTGTATATACAATTAATTTTTTTTTTAACGATTGTAGAAAAAAAACAAAAAATGTTTTGAATAAAATTTATTTTTAGAGGTTTTGCTTTATTTTATTACCTCCTAGATATTCAGTATTAACCTTATTTATGTTATAGAAAGGTAATCTTCATATTGCATCAATATTTAATAAAAGTAAATGAAACAAACAAACTATAATTAACTGTATTAAATACAAATAGTTCCACAAATAAATTTCAACAAAATTCAAAAAAAAAACAAAATAAGAGTCAGTTAAGTTAACTTCAACTTATAATAATGGACAACATTTACACATAGATGTAACATACATTTATATTTAAGAAATTAGTATGCAAAACATAAGTCTTTATCATGCCCAATCTTTTCTAAATTTGGAAGACAGGCATAGTTTATCATTGGAGGAGGGCCGCACATCAATATGAGCGTATCGTTTGATGGAGGAAATAGATGATCCCTGAGCATTTCTTCATTTATGAATCCAGAGCTGTATTTCCATCCTATAAAATAAGACCAGGTTCCTATTGAAGTAATGGTTTTCATAAACCATTAACGTAGGTATACATTAACCTAACCTACCAAATAAACTTGACCTAAATGCTATTTTTATTTCAAGTATATTTGATGTCTGGTGTCACTTAAGGTGGGTTCATGCAGATATTTTTAGTAATAAGAATAAGAATAGTAATAAGAATAAAAGTTAAACCTTCGTTTTATAATGACCCAGTTCATGCAGTAAATCCTTATTTTTAAAATTATTACTAAAAATTATATTTACTGCATGAACTGGGTCATTATAAAACGAAGGTTTAACTTTTATTCTTATTACTATTCTTATTCTTATTACTAAGAATTTCTGCATGAACCCACCATTACCCAACACACAACAAATTGTTATTGGAAGTGAATCAGTTTCTTGCAGAAAAATAGCTGTGTTGCTAATTATAATCACTGCTTATTAAATTTATTTATAGCTGCAGTATTTATAACTGCTCAAAGAACAAAATTACTGGGTATAAAAACTATTATTACGTTTCATGCCTGGTGTCTGGCAGATTAAAAATAAAAATAGTTAATTCTTCCAGTTCGAGAAGACTTAATGCAAATTTTAATAACTTATAGTCTTTACATGTTATCGTTATTCATCTTTTTTTTTTTTTTTGTAAAAATCCATTTCTATTGAATCATTTTTAAATACGTATGTTTACACTCCAAAATCACTGTTATCTTGAAAAACATGAGATTTATAAATACACAATGATACAGTGAGATTAAGAATGTTTTTGGAAAGTTAACACTCTGATATATGTATATACTTTGAAATT